>JAVJIF010012652.1:42500-60000 GCA_038442645.1 Agave tequilana
AACCACCCCGATCGATGTCTCCAGTGAGAACAATTCACCTTCCATCCCTCTCTCAATTTGCGGACAGCCGTCCAACCAGGAAACTTACCCGCAAATAGACCCACCAAACAGTATCCCCATGTTTCCTCGACAGCATCCACATCATCCTCCTCTAGCATCACAAGGCCTCCATCAACTTCCCACTCATCAAGCTTAAGCCCCATGCCCACATTTCGATTATCCTAAAAAGGTTTACCCATGGGGCCTTCGGCACACCCCCCACATCCTTCACAGGCACCCTAGCAGGAGATCAATACCAGATTTCCTCCAGCTGCAACCTGGACTGTGTGGGGCATTTCAGCAAACACCTGCTGTGCCACCGAATCCCAATTTTCCCAGACTGAGAGGAGGATAACCCCTGCTTTTCCATCAGCTTCCCTACTTCCTCTTTATCATAATCAGACCCAGCAGATGACGAATCAGAGCCATTACCCTCCAATACGTGCCCACTAACCTTATCATCTTCTGAAGAATCCCGTTGCTCCAAGTTCACAGCCACAGGCACAACCGGATCTGCATCCGGCATCTTCTGCATATTCTGAACAGAACCCAACGTACCCACCAAAGATCCCCCCTGGTAAACCTCCCAACCTGATCCCTAGGCTGTCCAGACCGAGTTCTGGTTGAAGGTTTCATGGGGACGAACTTGATGCAATCAATTCGAAGGAACCTTGTGGGATCCGCAGTCCCTCCCGCCAGCCCCCAAATGGGGGATGAGACCCAACCTCTGAGGCAAAGAGAGTGCCTAGAGGTGCTCAAGAAGACCAAGATCCAGAGCCCAGCAGCGCTTGGAAGCGCCAAGGTGAGATCCCACCATGGGGGGAATTTCGCCAGGGGAGAGCTTCTCTCTCTAACTCCCAAGACTGACTGAGAGCTCTTTCTGACTGAGAGCTCTTTCTTTTTTTTTGAGAAGGTAAATGTAAATTTTATATACCAAAAAGTATGTACATACACTTTGTCAGAAAAGTGTCACAACACTACAAACAAGCAGACTAACATGTATACCCTAGTCCTCCCCACCTATAATCCATATGGTAACAAAATTAAGGCAAATCCAATCCATTTCCAGACCGTTACAGCCCAGATCCCCCCCTTTTGCTGCCAGAACAGCAGCAGAATAGGGCAGATCTGGTCTGTAAAAACAGACCAGAACCGCCCAGTTCTGGCAGCCAGAAACAGCAGCAGCTGCTGCAGTTTCTGGCAAGATCCATGCTGCCAGAATAGGCAGCACAGATCAAGCAGAACTGGGCAGTTCTGGCCGAATACCACAGCCAGAACCCCCACCAGTCTGTGCATGTATATCAGTCCCGCCCCCAAAACAGACCATATAAAGGTTACAGATCCCCAGCAGAGTGGGGGAATAAATAGTACAGAGTTCTATACACATGTAATTTAATCCTAAACGTGATCGCCTCCACTTCCATAACCTGGCCCTCAAAATGCGCCTATTACGGGCATTCCAAATTTGATAGACCGTACAAGCCAGGGCAATGCCCCTCGCCTTAGCACGTCGACTCGACCCCCTGGACTCCTTTCTGATCCACTTCAGCGCGCTGCTAATGGTCGACATCTCCCTGGATAGATTCAACCATACCTTAACGCATGTCCAAATCCTCCTAGAGAAGTCACAAGCAAAGAACAAATGTGCCATAGTTTCAGTATGACCCCCACATAGGACACACAGATTTTCCAATTGCAGAAACGATAACCTATCCTTCGTGGCAATCTCCGTCTCGCTGCCAGCCATAAGGTAGCCGCGTGCTTAGGCGTAACAAAAGAATTCCATACCGTACCCGGCCATGGAAGCTTCGGTCCCTTTACTCGAAAGAACTCATACCCCATCGAGATAATCATCCGGTCATCTACATTCCAAGATGCAATCCTGATCTTCGCCGCTTCAACTGAGCCTTCTAACCTTATCAGACTATCACGGATTGCAATAAGTCTTTTGATCAGAGGTGAGTCGTCTCTAACCCCGTTCCACTCCCAAGGCGAGGCATCCCCTCTAAGGTAAATATGATGTATCCATCTCACCCATAGGGAATCCTTTTTCATGTGTATGTTCCAGAAACATTTAGACAATAATGCATCATTCCAAGCCCTCAGATCTCTGAAACCCAGGCCCCCCTCCGATTTAGGCAAACACAAGCTCTTCCAGGAAACTGGATGGTGGCGCTTGTTCCATAAAAAATTCCTGCATAGCCGATTTACCCTGTCCACAATAGCAGAGGGATCGGAAAGATTGACAACCAAAAACAATCAACCCCCTGTAGCACCGATCTAATGAGCTCCGCTCTACCAGCAAAGGAAAGGTAAGATGCCGTCCAGGAGTTAATGTACATGGTGATCTTATCCGTAAACGGAGCAAAGTGAGCTACCTGAAGCCTCTGTGCCGCCAAGGGACCCCAAGATATCGGAACGGCATAGCCCCTGAGGGATGTTAGTCAACTGGCGAATACGCGTGAGGTCCTCTCCAAAGACACCCGCCGTGTAAAGACTAGACTTAAGCAAGTTTGCAGACAAGCCAGATCTGGCCCCAAAATCAGAAAGGCTCTCCATAATGATACGGACCGACGGAAGGTCCCCACGCGCCATGAGCATCAGGTCATCAGCAAAGGCTAAGTGTGATACCCCATCTGACCACAACGCGGGTGGAAGTTGAAATCCGAACTACCAGTGCTCAGCCTAAGACTTCGCGAGAGATACTCCATGCAAATGATAAAAAGAAACGGAGAAAGAGGATCACCTTGTCTCAGTCCTTCCTACCTTTGAACATCCCATAAATGCCTCCATTCATAGCAATAGAATAAGATGCAGAGGAAACACACTCCATAACCCATCCGATGAACCGCCTCGGGAATCCAAGCCCTGTAAGCATATCAGCCAAAATTCCCAAGAGACCGAGTCGTACGCCTTACGGAGGTCTATCTTGATTAAGCATCGCGGCGACACCCTCTTCCTACTGTACTTCCTCAGCAGTTCTTGGACCAAGTGTATATTCTCCATCATACTCCTACCCTCCACAAAAGCCGATTGCGCCGGATCAATAATACCCCCAAGCACCCTTCCCAGTCTCACTGCCAGGATCTTGGAAATCACCTTATAAATCACATTGCAACAAGCTACCGGTCGAAAATCTCCGACTGAGTTCACATGAGAGGATTTGGGCACAAGAACAATCAACGTATGGTTGATTTGTTTCAATAGGGATCCAGATGTAAAGAACTCCTTGACTGCACTAACGAGGTCCCCACCTACTATATCCCACGCACTCTTAAAGAAAAGCGCGCCATATCCATCCGGACCCGGGGACTTGTCGTTTCCAATACTGAAAAGTGCCTCTTTAATTTCATCCGCAGATACCACCTGCACAAGGGACTCGGCCTGGAAATCTGAAACCCCACATCCAGCCAAAATCACATCCCGATCTACATGCAAGACTTGGGAATGAGTCCCAAAAAGCCCTTCATAGTATCGCACAAATTCCTCCGCCACCTCCTCAGACGACTTGGTGAGAGAGCCATCCTCCTTGGAGATAGCCGCAATAAATCCCCGACTCTTATTCCTCTTCACAATTGAGTGAAAGAACTTGGTGCATCTATCAGATTTAGCCACATAGTTACACTTGGCAAGCTGGTAGAAATAGTCCAGTTCCGCCTTAGACAGTGCCAACGCATTTCTATGTAGCTCCTAACCCTCAACTGCAAATCATTGTCATCAAGACGAGATTGAAGGAGAACCTGGGCTTGGTGTAGCATCAATCTCGCCCTATCCGCTCTCGAAGCAATATGGCCAAAGTTCCTTTCATTAAGAAGTTTCAGAGGCGCTTTGAGGCTTTTAAGCTTCCTACAAAACCCAATTGCGAGGAACCACACCTCCTGATCCCAACAATCCCGCACAGTGTCCCTGAACTCATCATGTGTCGCCAAGAAATTCCAGAATCTGAATGGCTTGTTCACCGCCCTAGGATGATGAAACAAGGAGATAACACACGGGGAGTGGTCAGAGAGGCAGCCCGTAGGCAAGAAGTCAACGTGGCTGAAGAAATCCCCCTGGTACCATGGGCAATTGCCCAACACCCTGTCCAACTTAGACCAAACCCACCCGTTCGTCCAGGTCATCCTGCATCCCGTATACTGCAAGTCAGAAAGTCCGAGGCCATCACAGCAGTCTATGAAATCACCAGTCTGGTAGTGAGTGACCGGAGCACCCCCCACCCTCTCCTCCTCCTTCAAAATGCTATTGAAGTCACCCATCAGAAGCCAGGGCTCAGATAAAGAACCCCCCATTCTTCAGATTCTCCCAAAGTTCCTCTCGCCACAATCGAATTAAAACCATAAACAGAACTAAGGAGGAAGGATATGGAAGATACCAAACAAGACACTCGGCAGTGGATAACTTGCGGGAGTATCTCCATAGCCTCCAGCCGTATCCTCTTCGGATAAAAAAGAATCAATATTCTACCACCAGCATGAGACTGAAAATTGTTAACCTGGCTCCACCCCTTAAACCTCCTACACAGAAAATTCTCCAGCCCTTTCAAAGACAGCTTAGTCTCCAGAACCACCAATAGCCCAATGTCTCTTCTCCTAACGAGATCTTCCACCCCTTTTTGCTTCAGGGAAGGTGGAAACCCCTGATATTCCAGAAGGCCGCAATCATTTGGAAGATTGCATGCCCTTCCCCTTCTGTTTCACCTTAGGCACAGAGGCATGGCTAGAAGACCGCAGAAGACTCTTGCTAACCCCCCCCAGCTTCACATTCCTCCCCCCACTTCCGTGGGGTACTGTCAGTATCAACCACAGATAATCCCTGCACCACGGAGCTAATCTGGTTCGACTTCTGAGAACCACCGCCTCCAGCTCCAGCAGGCAGCTTGCGAGAATCCACAGCAGCCTTTAACCTATCGGCTGAAGATAGGCGAGTTCCACCCAGGTGGGAAGTGCAATCCTCCCCACCACAACCCTCATCCACCAACATATTCAGAGTAGAAGGCAAAACTTGCGGCCCTGGAGCCTTCTTATGCTTCCCCTTGATGACAGATTTACCCTTCCCCCTATCCTGAGGCGCCGAGGCCATCTCTTGGTCCATCAGATCTTGGGCAGGAGGAAGAAGTTCCCCAACAACCGTATCCGCGGCCTCCTCCACTGATCCAGCACCAGATCAGCCCCCGAAGAGGTAGAGGCCTGCCCAACAGCAGCCGAGAGGCCCCCAGCCCCAGAAGACGCATCCTCACCTAGCACAGGTCCAGAAGAAGGTACACCTGTACCCCCCTTGACAGCAGCAGATTCCACATTCTTATTCTGAGATACAGCTCCCGATTGTTGCTTCCTTTTAGGCCCATAAGCCGAGAATCTTCCACCCTCCGACTCCTTCTTACAATCTCCTTCCCCATGTCTGAAGGTCTTGCACTTCTTGCAGTATTTAGGTATGAACTCAAACACCACCAATTGATGATAAACGTCACCCGTCGGTAGCCTCAATTCCACACCCCTAACAAGCTCCTTAGACGCATCCACCTCGACCATTACTCTCGCATATGAGAGTCTTTCCTTAGTCCGGGTCATTTGTCAGTGGTAACTGGTTTCCCGACCCTAGACACAATCTTACTGAGAGCCCTTTCATTCCACAATCCAGGGTAGGTCCGGCAGTTGGACCCATACCGGAAGGGTAGCAAGTCCTCACCCCCAAATCTGAAGCACCTCGGCATGAGTTTAAGCATTAGGTTCCTACCGTATGCAAGTATGGTCCCCCATGCAACACAGTCTCTCTCCTCCTCCGATTGGAACTTGAAAACAATCCACCCCGACCGATGGATCCAATGAGTGCAATTCACCTTCCAACCCTCCCTAATATTACGGACAGCCATTAAGCCAGGGAATTTACCAGCAATTGCCCCACCAAACAGTACCCCCACACGTCTTCAACGACATCCACGTCCGTCTCCTCGATCACAACCATGTCCCCTTCCACATCACCCACATCCAACTTAATCCCTTTACCTAAGTTGCGATTATCCTTGAATAAATTCACCCAAGGAGCCTTTGTAGCATCACCCGTAGCCTTCTCATTCACCCAAGCAGAAGCACCAACTCCCTGATTAGGTTCAGTTGCAACCGCACCTGACTGGGGCAAATCAGCAACACCTGATCTGCCATCAGCCCCCCAACATCCTTAGCAGATCAGTATTGAGAAGGCCATGCACCCCTTTCCCTCCACCTCCTTCAACAGCACATTCAGAGTCACTAGAAGAAGAATCACGATCACTAACCTCATTAACATCAGAGGAATTCTGCGACCCAACAGACCAGCCGGATCTTGACCTTCCACCACTTGCCTCCGCCGAATCTGAACAGGACATCCGCCCCTACCAAAGCTCCCTCATTTACCAACCCCCCTTCATTACCCCTGGAGCTCCAGACTTAGATCTTGTTGAAGGCCCATGGGAACGAAGTTAGGGCTCCAAATGAACGAGACCGCCTGTTGTCCCACCAGCCCTCAACAGGGGACGGGAAACCAGAGATGAAGCACCAAGAGCACAGCGGAAGAGTAGTAAAGAAGCAGGAAGAATGGGAAGAGCACAGATTTTCAGAGCCAAGGACGAATTCCACCATGGGAGAATTCACCCTGTGAGAGCTTCTCTCTCTAACTCCGACTGACTGACTGAGAGCTCTTTCTTAACTAGAGCTCTTTTCTTTTTTTGGAGATGTAAATTTTATATATATCCACAATGTATGTACACACACCAGTCAAACAACCGACCCAACTACACCTAGTAGTAGTACATTGTATACTCATGTCACCTAACCTACCTGTTGTATTGTAACCAAAAAAAAGGCCAAAACAGGCCAAAAACCCCCCAATTCTGCTGCCAAAACAGCAGCAGAATTGGTCAGATCTGGTCGGCCAAAACAGCCCAGAATCTGCCCAATTCAGGGTCCAGAACGGCAGCAGCTGCTGCCGTTCTGGTAGGAACTGTGCTGCCCAAAGAATGCAGCACAGTTCCTACTGAATCGGACATTCAGGGCAGTGAGCACTACCAAAATCAAACCTCCTGTGCATGTAAAAGGGCCACGGCCAATGCTAGAGATCCACAGCATCATGTGGAAGCAGAGAATATAAAGTCCTGTACACTTGCAATTTAATCGTAAAGACGACCGCCTCCACCTCCATTGCATGTCCTTCAAGATTCTCCTATTACGTGCAATCCAGATGTGATACACCGTGCACGCAAGTGCTATTCTTCTAGCCTTTGCTTGCAACTGGACCCTCTGGACTCCATCTTAATCCACTTCAGAGCACTCTAATGGTAGACATTGCCCGAGAGATATTCAGCCATTCCTTAATACGTGACCAGATTAGATTAGAGAAGGCACATCCAAAGAACAAATGTGCCACTGTCTCCCTGTTCCCCACACAGAGTACACAGTTTTCCTCCCCCTGAAGAAACGACAGTGTATCCCTAGTAGGCAATCTCCGTCTTGCGGCAAGCCAGAGAGTGACTGCATGTTTCGGCACAACAGCAGAGTTCCACACCGATCCCGGCCAGTGAAGCCTTGGCCCCTTCTTACGGAAGTAATCATACGACCGCGCAATAATCAGCCTCTCTTCTAGCACCCAAGAGGATAGCCTCAATTTCGCCGCCTCAAGTGAACCTTCTTCCTGACACAGCCGGTCACGGATAGCAATAAGCCTCTTAAGCAAGGGCGAGTCTCTCTAACATAGTTCCACAGCCAAGGCGAGGCATCCCCTTTGAGGTAGATATGGTGCACCCATTTAACCCAGAGGGAATCCTTCTTTTTGTGAATGTTCCAAAAGCATTTGGCCAGAATTGAGTCATTCCAAGCCTTAAGATCCCTGAAACCCAGGCCCCTTCAGATTTAGGCAAACACAAGCTCTGCCAGGCCACCGATGATGCCTCTTGTTCCATAAGAAATTCCTGCACAGCCTAGTTATCCGATCAATAATAGCAGATGGCATCGGAAAGATGGAGAGCCAGAAGCATTCCACCCCCTGCAGGACCGAACGAACAAGCTCCGCTCTTCCAGCAAGAGAAGGCAAGAAGCCGTCCAAGAGTTAATGTACATAGAGATCTTATCCGTGAACGGAGCAAAGTGAGCCACCTGAAGCCTCTGAGCCGCCAACGGAACCCAAGATAGCGGAACGGCATACTCCCCTGAGGAATACCCGTCATCTGTCTGATACAAAGAAGCTCCTCCCCATAAATACCCGCCGTGAACAGACTAGACTTTAGCAAGTTTGCAGACAAGCCAGATCTGGACCCCAAAATCTGAAAGGCTATCCATAATAATACGCACGGAAGTAAGGTCACCCCGAGCCAAAAAGCATCAGGTCATCAGCAAAGGCCAAGTGCGATAACCGAAGCTGACCACACCTCGGGTGAAATGAAGTCCAAACTACTAGTGCACAGTTTAATCTTCCTGGATAGATACTCCAGCAAATGGTGAAAAGAAAAGGAGAAAGAGGATCACCTTGTCTCAGTCCCTTCCCACCTTTGAACATCCCATAGATCCACCATTCACGGCAATGGAGTAAGATGTGGAGGAGACACACTCCATAACCCATCCAATGAACGGTCTGGAAACAGAAGTCCTTTTAGCATCTCCGCCAAAAAGTCCCAAGATACAGAGTCATAGGCTTTCCTAAGATCCACCTTGATCACGCATCTCGGCGAGACCCTCTTCCTGTTATATTTTCTCAACAACTCTGCATCAAGTGTATATTCTCAATCATACTCCGACCCTCCACAAAAGCAGATTGCGAAGGATCAATAATACCCCCAAGAACATTGCGAAGTCTCGCTGCAAGAATCTTGGAGATTACCTTATAGAAGACATTGCAACAAGCCACCGGTCTAAAATCTCCCACCGAATGTGCATGGGCAGATTTCGGAACAAGCACAATCAACGTATGATTAATTTGCTTCAAGAGGGATCCAGATAGAAAGAACTCCTTGACAGCATCACATAGCTGAGGTCCAACAATGTCCCACGCACTCTTAAAGAAGAGAGCACTGTACCCGTCCGGACCCGGTGCCTTGTCATTGCCAATACTGAAAAGTGCCTCCTTGATCTCATCTGAGGAGACATCCATCACCAGACAATCCGCTTGTTGATTAGTAATCCCCCGGCCCACTCATAATCACTTCCCGATCAACAGGCAAGACTTGAGAATGCGTACCCAGGAGACCAGTATAAAATCGGACAAATTCCGATGCCACCTCCTCAACCGACACCCGTCAAGGAACCATCCTCCTTGGATATAGCGGCAATAAAACCCCTTCCCCTATTCCTTTTCACAATGGAGTGGAAGAACTTGGTGCATCTATCAGATTTAGAAATATAGTTGCATTTTGCAAGCTGAGAAATATATACCAGTTTCCGCCTTGGATAACACCCACGCATTCTTGCGCAACTCCGTAACCCTCAAGCGAAGATCATGATCCTGAAATCGAGACTGAAGAAGAATCTGAGCCCGATTGAGCAACTCTCTCGCCCTTTTCCTCAGCCCTAGAGGCTATGTGACAAAATTTTTTCTCATTCAGATTTTCAGTGGAGCTCTTGAGCATCTTAACTTCCTACAGAATCCAACTGAACAGATCCCACAACCTCCTGGTTCCAGTTTTTTATAACATGTCCCTGAAATCCTCATGGCCCCGCCAAAAAGTTCCAAAATCTGAAAGGCTTGTTACCGTTGAGCGCGGCCTATCAAGAAGAGGACAATGCACGGGGAGTGATCAGAGAGGCATCCGGGGCAAGAAGTCAACATGACTGAATACTTCCCTCTGGAGCCAAGAAGAGTTACCCATCACTCTGTCTAGCTTGGAGCAAACGGTGCCATTGGACCAGGTCAAATGGCATCCCGTGTACTGAAGGTCAGACAGACCAAGCCCATCACAGCATTCAGCAAAATCTCCAGTTTGGTATTGAGTTACCATATTTCCACCAACCCTCTCCTCCGGCCTCAAGATACAGTTGAAGTCCCCCATTAGCAGCCAAGGCTCCAACAAGGAACCCCCCCACTCCGATAACACTTCCAAAGGCCTCTCCTGGCCCCAATAGAATTAAAGGCATAAACAAAACTGCATAGGAAGGATGTAGAAGATACCATACAGGACACCTTGCAGTGAATAACTTGTGGATGAGTCATCAGAGTCTCCAGCCGAATCCTATTAGGGTCAAAAAGAATCAAAATTCTGCCTCCCGCATGAGTCTGAAAATTATTGACCTGATTCCACCCCTTAAATCTTCTTCTCATAAGATCCTCCAGTCCATTCATCGACAGCTTAGTTTCCAAAACTGCCACAATGCCTATGTCCCTCTTCTAACCAGCGCTTCCACCCCTTTTTGTTTCAGGGGGAGGTGGAATCCCCTGATATTCCAGAAAGCCGCAATCATTTGGAGGATTGCGAAGCCTTCCCCCTCTTTGCCCTTTAGACACAGCAGAGAAGCTGGCAGGCCTATCAAGAGGCCTAACAATCCCCTCCCCAGTCTCACATTCATCCGCCCAAATACAGGAACCACTCCCCGCATCAACCGCTTGTAATCCTTGCACGACCGAATCACCCATAGAAGACATGAGAGTCCCCTCAACGCCATATCCAGCACCAATCTTGCATCCCTCCTTCCCATCCTTGCTCTTGCCCCCAGAAGCACGCAGTTGGCCTTTTTGACGGGGGAGGCCCTCCACTACAGGCTGTAATCCGGGCGCAACCAGCACAGATTGCTGCTGGACAGCAGCAACATCTTGCTGTCCAGCAGTCCTCTTCTGCTTACTCTTAATACCAGACCCCCCACCCCCTTAACTTGTGCAGGCAGGTTCACAGCCTTCTTTGGCAAAACAGGGACGGGAGACACAGTAGCAATCTCCTTACCCTTATCCAGAGAAACACCCGGAGCAGGAGCAGCCCTTCCAGATCCAGCCAAGGGAATCCCCGACAGCAACGGAGAAGGCACAATAACCTCTGCCTCCCCAACCACCCTCACCACTGACTCCACAGCACACCCAGGTACCTGTACATCCCCGAAAGTGGAGGCTAGCAACCCAGTAGCAGCCGAGGTGCTCCCAGGCCCAGCAGAAGCAGCCTGGCCGAGCACAGGGGCAGAAAAATGTACACAGGTTCCCTCCAATACAGCTCCAGAATCCACATCTTTATTCATCGAAACCGGTCCAGATTGTTGCTTCTTTTTAGGCCCATAAGACGGCACTCTACCGCCCACCGACTCCTTCTTACAATCACCATCACCATGCCTAAAGGTCTTACACTTCTTACAGAATTTTGGAATAAACTCGAACACCACCACTTGTCTATAAACCTCTCCCGTAGGAAGTCTAAGATCCACTCCCCTAACAAGATCCTTCGATACATCCACCTCCACCATAACCCTAGCATAAGAGAGTCTCTCCTTTGTCCGGGTCATCTTATCAGTTGTAATTGGTTTCCCCACCTTCGACACAATCTTGCTGAGAGCCCTATCATTCCAACAATCCAGGGGAAGGCCCGGCAATTGAACCCAAAGTGGCATAGTAGCGAAGTCCTCCCCCCCGAACCTGAAGCATCTCGGCATAATTCTAAGCATCAGGTTAACCCCATACACAAAGTACGGACCACCATTGAGGACTGCCAGTCTATCCTCCTCCGAATGGAATTTGAAAACAATCCACCCCGAACGATGGATCCAATGATTGCACTTCACCTTCCACCCCTCCCTTAACTTACGGATAGCCTCCAAACCGGGGAACTTGCCCGCAAATTGGCCCACCAAGCAGTAACCCCACACCTCCTCAACCGTATCCACATCCCTTTCTTCAATAATCAGGTCACCATCTCCAGCAACCTCCTCCAACATGATCCCTTTACCCATATTGCGATTATCCTTGAATAAGTTCACCCAAGGAGCCCTAGAGGCATCACCTTTGGCCTTCTCATTCACCCTACCAGCAGCGTCACCACCCTGGTAACCCGCAGCAGCCGCCCTACTTGACTGGGGCAATTCAACAAACACATGGTCTGCCATCTGCCCCCCAAACTCCTTTATCAGTTCAGTGTTCAGGGCCCCCACAACCCCCGACTTCACCACCCCATCAATAGCACATTCGGAGTCAGAGGAAGGGGATTCATGACCACTAACCTCATTCTCCTCAGATGATTCCAGGTGACTCAAGAGATCAGCTGCTTCCGGATCATCCACCACCTTATTATCCTTAGATTGGAGCAGCTCCAAAGGCGCCTCCCTGGATTCCTCCAACATCAGACCGTCCACTTGATCCCTCAGCGCCCCAGACCTAGATCTGGTAGAAGGCCGCTTGGGAGCCATACCAAGGAGAGTAACTAAGAGAAGCTGCGGGCTCTCCCACCAGCCCTCAACAGGGGATGGGAAACCCTAGCCCAGATCGGGGGGAGAATCAGAGAGAAGGAAGAAGAGCACTTCAAAGAGGCCAAGCACGCAGAAGGTGAGCCAAAGCAAAAATCCACCATGGAAAATCGCCCTGTGAGAGCCGCTCTCTCTAACTCACTAACTGAGAGCTCTTTCTTTTTTTTTTTGAGAAGGTAAATGTTAATTATATCCCAAAAAAATTTATCTACAAGTAACCATGCATCAGCTCCCGTCTGATGCCACCAAAAGAACTCCTACTCTATGATGAGCTACATCATAAAATTCTACCTCTATCCCAAAGCAACCCCAGTACAATGGATCCCATTAACAACCACAGTGCCCTAACATACAGCACAATGCCCAAAAAAGTGTATCCCAACCCGAACTGACGATCCCCAAATCAGCATGGCTCCCCCAAGTCGACAAGGACCACAGCCCAGTCAACTGGCCGCAACCAGGCTACTTCCGCTTCCCCTTCTTTCCTACTTTATTCCACCCCTCAAAACTAGCCTCCAAGCCATCATAAGGGGCAGGCTCAAACTGAGAATCCTCCCCTTCCGATTGCGGCTGGGCAGCAGCCGCATCTCGCCGCCCAGCCTTCTTCTTTTTCTTTCCCTTACCTGAAGCTGCCGCTCCCTTTCCAGACGCAGGGCTAGTTGGAGGATCACCTGGCTCAGCCAATGCCCCCCAGCATCATCCCCCAACTGAGCAGGCAAGCTTCCACAGTCCGCACCTCATCAGAGTTGCCAGCAATCCCATCCGTAAGGTTTGCAGAGCTGGCAGCACCTGTGTACTCCATGGTCACCCCCAGAGCCGAAGCAAAAGCAGAGAGGACCTCCTTAACCCTAGTCCCTTTAGGGACCGGCCCCACCTTCGGTTCCGCAGCATCCTTAACCACTTTTGGTCCCGACATAAGCCACTCCTGGATCTTCTCTCGTGCTTGGTCAGGCGGCACTTGATCCCGCTCTGAGGGCCCCACCCGAACTGAGAGCTCTTTCTTTTTTTTTTGGAGAAAGTAAATTTAATATAATCAAAAAGTATTTACAAAACACTTGTCCCTATGTCTGATCCAGGATTACATATAATCAGTCACAGAAGGACTGCCACCCAATCTAACCAATATCAGTGCAATTCACCAAATAAACTGGCAGCCCCATTGCCCCAAAAAAGGCACAGCGCTGCCAGAACAGCCTAGTTCTGGCGGCAAATCTGCTGCCAGAACCAGGGAGTTCTGGCAGACCAAAACAGCCCCCAGCTCTGCCAATCCGCCAAGATCCTGGCAGCATAATGCTGCCCAATTTTTGCAGCCCAGGCATTCCCCATTCACAGCCAAACCCCCAACCACCATCACCCATTTCCACCCGGTCAAGTGCTTGCAGTGAAAAAGCAGCCCCCAACAGACCCCCCTTCAACTGACAGGCACAGCCGCCACCAAATGTGTATGCCTCCACCAAAACAGTCCCCAACTCTGCCAATCCATCAAGAACCTGTGAGCATAATGCTGCCCATTTTTGGCAGCACAGGCATTCCCCCATTCACGGCCAAACCCCCAACCACCATCATCCATATCCACTCGGCCAAGTGCTTCTGCTGTGAAAACCGGCCCCCAACAGACCCCCTTCAACTGACAGGCACAGCCGGCACCAAATGTGTATGTGCAGGTGTGTCAGTGTGTGCTCACAAAATCTATACAATGAGCAAACCTCAAAAAAACAGGTAGACCAAACCCGAATCAAAAATCCACATCAGAATGTGGAAATAAGTAGTATAAAGTCCTATACACATGAACTTTTATCTTAAATACTATCGCCTCAGCCTCCTGCACCTGATCATCAAATATTCTCCGATTGCGGGCACTCCAGATAAGGTACACCGTGCACGCCAGGGCCACACATTTAGCTTTGGCAATAGGACCCGTCCCTCTGGATTCCTTCCTAATCCATTTCAAAGCACTATCAACAGTCGACATCACCCGAGATATGCCCAACCACTCTCTAATACTTGCCCAAACACGAGATGAGAAGGCACAAGTAAAAAATAGATGTGCTACCGATTCTCTGCAAGCCCCACAAAGGACACATGATTCCTCCACCAGCAGGAAGGACAGTCTATCCCTTGTAGGCAATCTCTTTCGCATGGCAAGCCACAAGGTGAATGAATGTTTTGGCTCAACGAAAGAGCTCCATACCTTTCCCGGCCAAAGGAGCTTAGTACCCTTATCTCGAAAGAAGTCATACCCTCTGGAGACACAAATCCTCTCTCCTTCCTCCCAAGCAGAAAGTCTCCTTTTCGCCGCCTCAATTGATCCCTCAATCCTACAAATTCTATCTCGTATCATGATAAGGCGCTTCAGCAATGGCGAATCATCTCTAACACAGTTCCAGATCCAAGGTGAGACATCCCCCTAAGGTATATGTGATGAACCCATCGTACCCACAGAGAGTCCTTCTTCTTATGAATATTCCAAAAACATTTCGCAAGAAGTGAATCATTCCATGTTCTCAGGTCTCTGAATCCCAACCCTCCTTCCTCTTTCGGCAGGCACATGCTCTTCCAAGAGACCGGATGGTGACGCTTATGCCAAAGGAAATTCCTACACAGCCGAGTCACCCGATCAATGATCACACCTGGGATCGGAAAGATAGATAGCCAGAAGCAATCCACCCCCTGCAAAACCGATCGAATGAGCTCCGCCCTACCAGCAAATGACAGATAAGAGGCCGTCCAAGAGTTGATATACAAAGTAATCTTATCCGTAAATGGAGCAAAATGCTCCACCCGCAACCTCTGAGCCGCCAAGGGGACCCCAAGATATCGGAAAGGCATCTCCCCATGCAGGAAACCAGTCAACTGCCGTAAACAATTAAGCTCCTCCCCAACCACTCCCGCCGTAAAGAGACTAGATTTAAGACAATTAGCAGACAAGCCAGACCTGGACCCAAAATCAGAGAGACAGTCCACAACGATACGAACCGATGTGGGATCCCCCCTAGCCAAAAGCATTAGGTCATCAGCAAAAGCCAAGTGCGATAACCTAATGTGTCCACACCTCGGATGGAAGTTGTATTCAGAACTAGAGGTGTTAATCCGGAGACTTCTCGAAAGATACTCCATGCAGATGATAAAAAGAAAAGGAGATAGAGGATCACCTTGTCTCAGCCCCTTCCTTCCTTTAAAAAAACCATGGATCCCTCCATTCAAGCCAATAGAATAGGAAGTAGTAGAAACACATTCCATAATCCATCGAACGAACCGGTCCGGAAACATAAGCCCCTCCAACATATCACGCAGGAAGTCCCAAGAGATGGAGTCGTATGCCTTCCGGAGGTCCACTTTGATCAAGCAACGAGGCGATATCCTCTTCCTGTTATACTTCCTTAACAATTCCTGCACCAAGTGGATATTGTCAACCATGCTCCTGCCCTCCACAAAAGCCGACTGCGAAGGATCAATAATACCCCCAAGTACCCTCCCCAGCCTGGCAGCCAGGATCTTCGAAATAACCTTATAAATTACATTGCAACAAGCCACCGGCCGAAAATCTCCCACAGACTGGGCATGGGCAGATTTAGGCACCAGGACTATCAACGTGTGGTTAATCTGCTTCAGGAGGGATCCCGATGAGAAGAACTCCTTGACAGCGCCACAAAGATCATCACCAAGAATGTCCCACGCACTCTTGAAAAAAAGCGCACCATACCCGTCCGGGCCCGGGGACTTATCATTCCCAATACCAAATAAGGCTTCCTTAATCTCCTTCGAAGTGACAACACTGACAAGTGTCTCAGCCTGTTGGAAGGAAATCCCACTCCCACTCCGAATCACCTCCCGATCAACATGCAATACCTGAGAGCGGGTCCCAAGAGATCCTTCAAAGTACCTGACAAATTCCTGGGCCACCTCCTCCATCGAACCTGTTAAAGTACCATCACCCTTAGATATTGCCGCAATAAACCCCCTGCCCTTGTTTCTCTTGACAATGGAATGAAAGAATTTGGTACATCTGTCTGCCTTAGTGACATAGTTGCATTTGGCAAGTTGGTAGCAATAATCCAGTTCCGCATTAGAAAGTGCCAATGCATTCGTACGGAGTTCCATAACCTTAAGACGCAGGTCTGGATCATCAAAACTGGACTGCAGTAGAATCTGAGCTTGATTAAGCAGCAATCGCGCCCTCTCAGCCCTCGCCGCAATGTGTCCAAAGTCCTTCTCATTTAAAAGTTTCATTGGCCGCTTGAGAAGTTTCAGCTTCCTACAAAAACCGAACTGTAGAGAGCCCGTCACCTCCTGAAACCAGATATCACGAACGGTGTCCTTGAAGTCTACATGTCTCACCAAAAAATTCCAGAACCTAAAAGGCCTGTTCACCGTCCCAGGACGATGAAGAAGAGATACGACACACGGCGAATGGTCAGAGAGGCAGCCCGCAGGCAAGAAATCAACATGACTAAATAAAGCCCTCTGGAACCACAAAACATTTCCCATCACCCTATCCAACTTGGACCTGACAGTCCCATTTGACCATGTCATGTGACAACCCGTGTACTGCAGATCAGATAGCCCCAGGTTATCACAGCAATCCGCAAAATCTCCAGTGTGGTAGTGTGTCACCAAAGCTCCCCCCCCTCTCGTCCTGCCGCAATATACTATTGAAATCTCCCATGAGCATCCAAGGCTCATCAACAGACACCCCCCATTCCGTGAGATTCTCCCATAGGCCCCTCCTCGACCCGACAGTATGAAAGCCATATACGAAGCTGAGTAGGAACGATACATCGGAAATCCTACAGGTCACCCTACAGTGAACAACCTGTGGTTGTATCAACAAAGTGTCGATCCTTATCCTCAACGGATCATATAGTATCAAGATTCTTCCTCCCACATGAGTCTCAAAATTGTTAACCTGCATCCAACCTGTAAACCTCCTGCGCATAAGAGCATCCAATCCATTCATAGATAGCTTTGTCTCCAGCACAGCCACCATACCTATATCCCTCCTTTTAACTAGGGCCTCAACCCCCTTCTGCTTCAGGGGTAGGTGAAACCCCCTGATGTTCCAGAAT
>JAVJIF010012653.1:0-108790 GCA_038442645.1 Agave tequilana
TTAAGAATGCTATTTGTGAACTGAAGTGGTCTCCATGTGAATGATTTGATAAATTTCGTATTATTATTGCATGTCATGTATTGAAGCAAAACCCTTCTTATTACTCCATTTTGTGTGACACTCTCCTTTTGGCACCATATTGTTGACATTTATGTTGATATGATTGTCACTAGAGATGATAATACAAGTATTCTTCAGTTCAAGACTTATTTGAGTTCTCGTTTTCATATGAAGATTTTTCATCTATGTGGAATTTGTTTAGGATAAAAGTGGCTCGATCTAAGAAAAGCCTTTTATCTTGTCTCAACAAAGGCATCTTACAAATTTGCTGGAAGCAATGGTCATAGTAAGCTCTAAACTTATTAACATTCCTATGAATCCCTTCATTTTGATCGATGTTTTGGGAAGCCTCTCGATGATCCTAGACGGTATAAAAGATTAATTGGTAAGCTAATTTATTTGACTATGACTAGACCTAATCTTACCTTTATTGTTCGTGTGTTAAGTTGGTACATCCAAAATTCATATCAGCTTTATTGTGAAGCTGATGCATATTCTATTTTGCAGTATCTAAGGGTGCTCCTAAAATATGATTGTATTATCGACTCTCTTTCCATTTGAATATTAAAAGTTATTCATATACCAATTGGACTGGAGATCTCTTTACACTAATTGGACTGGAGATCCTCTTTATAGGCACTCTATTACTGGTTATTGTATTTTCATTAGAAGTAATTTGGTGGCGTGGCAAAGTAAATCCTCAGTCTAGTGGTGAAGTGGAGTATAGAGTTATGGCAAATAGTACTTGTGAGATGATGTGAATTCAATTTGTTCTTCTTGAAATGGATGTCTTCTACAATAATAACCAATGATGATTTATTGTGAGAGACCATGCACATTACCTATAATCTTGTTTTTCATGTGAGGACAAAGCATAGAAGTTAACTCTCACTTTATCAGAAACATGGTGATGTAATATTAGACACAATTGATGTAATATAGGTAGAATCGCAATCACCTTCAAACTAAAAATTAAAACTAGGATAGAAAAGAGATTTTTTAAATGAAGAAATAGAAAAGAGATTAGAGTTTAGAAAAAAGAATTGGATAAATATTAGGCTTTGTACCCCTCACACGGGCTTCACACCCCTTACAACCATGGGCTTCACACCAAAACTCAAGAGCACACTCAAGAGAATTTTAACTGAAAAAAGTTTTTAATTATTCATTGCCAGTTGAATAAAAAAGTTTAAGGGCCTATTTAAGACTTTACAAGAGTTCTAATTCTCAAAGATAACTAATGTGGTACTAAAAGAAACAATTAAACTCAAAATAGACTAAGACATATAAAGATAACTAGCACTGGTGTTATGTCCCCATCATTTCTTCCGGGATGAGAGAAACTCGACCCTGTCGAGCGAGATCTCTCCTCACGAAACACTCAATCGGGCCATAGCGGCGGTCGAAAAATCAGCTCTAGCACATCGCATCGACACCAAGGTGGTGGAGGTGGAACTGGTTCTCGTGACAAACCGATCGCAGTCAATGGTAGCTCGAGCAAAATATGTGCAGCATAGTAAGGTAACTCAGCTCCACTGAAAACTAACCCTGTAGGGGATCATACACATCAGGCGCCCTCATATCTGTCAAAGATGGTAGACTAGCTCCATAGTAGGCTCTGGTGAAAATCTATAAGGATCTCATTAGGGAGCTCTTCAACTTCTGTAGACCGGGAAGAAACCTCTTCTTACAATGGTGTCAACTTAGCAACAACTTCTGGCCCTGGTTGTGGCTTATCATCAATTTATGGCTCTGGTCCTGAGTTGTCAACAGCCTTTACTGTTTTGCTTTCTAGGATCTTCACCAGGTCAGCGAGAATCTCCTTACATTTAGCGATCATATCGCTAAATTGTGACCCCTCGAGTGTGGAGCATATCGAGTATGAAGAAGTTTGTGTAGAATAAGCCAATCTCGACAATCAATATGACTGTTTTTTCACCACTAATAAGTTTCTTCAGCCAGCTTCATTCGGACATAGTGGGACTTCCCCGCAAGTGTCAACGATAAATACCTAAAGAAATTCTCAAGATGATTTTCTCACTTTTCATGCCCATCCTGATCATCAAAACCAGTATAATATATTTGCCACAAAAGTAAAACCCTATGAATAAACTCAGTGCATAAAAATCAGAGGTTACACAATAAACTCAGTGGCTCGAACTAGACTCAAATCGGGCTGAAGATGTGGCCAAAAACGTTGATTTTCTGCTGCTGGGACAGTACTGGTGCCAAATACGAACTCGTGGAGGTCGGATCTACTGCTCAAGTGATATGAAATCTTTGCAGTGATCCAGGGCTCAATAACGAACCCAACGCTTCGAACAGAGCTCGAATCGGACTCCAAATGGGCGAGAAACGGGCTCCGAAATGTCACTATGCAGCTGCTATGAACAAGGCGGCTTAGAGACGCCGCTGACGTCAGCGCGACTCCGGGTCAGCTCGAGGTCGAGCCGCAGCTCCGGGTCAGTTCAGGGTCGAGCAGACGGCTCGGGTCGGGTTCAGTTCGGTGTTTGGTTGGAAAAATTGAAAGCGTGTAAAATCTTTATTTGATTATAAAGAAAATTACAACTGATCAATAATCCGCTTACAAAAGAGGAAAGAATGGTAGATTCTCCCTTTTTTTTCGTTGTTTCTTGTGTCTGATGGAGATGTCTCTAGTTTTACTCACCACGAACCAAAAGCTTGATCTTTTGATCTTGCTTCTCGTTCGTAACACACTGGTAAAGTATAAAACTTTAATCAGTAGTTAAAATCTCAAAGAGATAAAACTTGAACTCTTAAGTTATAACAGTTTATTCTCTTTTAACATAATGTGTGTTCAGCGGCCTTATACTTAACTTTCAGCCTTCTGTGATTATCCAGCTTTAAGCATTAAGCATCAAGTGTGCTTTTTAGGGATTCCCTCCTCTAGGCTTTGGCTTCTTGGGTTCCTCCTCCACGACTCCCCCCTTTTCTTATGCTATTCATAGCTATTTATAGAGAATTCGGGGCTGTAATCAACCCCTTAAATCTCTCCAGAGTGGGAGGGTGTAACCAACCCCTTAAGTCTCTCCATAATGGGAAGTTATTCACCATTATGTGGAGATAAAATGGGGTGTAACTGATCAAATTCGTGGTTGTCAGTTACAGTAGAAACGTGATTTCGTGCTGTACGCGGACCTCGCTCTAATGTTGAGACACGGAGCTCACAGTCTCGCGTCTGTGTTGAAACACGGAGCTCACAGGCTTGTATTGAAGTTGAAATGCGAAGCTATGCAGGCTTGCGTCTTGATGTTGAAACGCGACCCTGAGGTCCGCTATTGAAGAGCAGCACGACTATCGCGTTTGGCACAGAATGCAATCCTCACGTCGTATTGTTGATGAAGTGCGTGTTTGAGGTTGGAACATGACTCTGTTTGAGATCTGCATTTGCAGTTGGACGCGAGGTCCGCGTTTGCAGTTAGATGTTGGACAGGCTAAGGTCCGCGTCTGAGTTGAGGTCCGCGTAACCTCCGCATTTGACAAAGGATGCGAGGTCCGCGTTTGAGTTGAAACGCGACCCTCACGTTTGGCATGAAGCCTACGTCTGAGGCTTAGTCTTTAGTAATTTTTAGACAACCTACAGAATCCCCTCAAAAGTTTTCGAAACTCCGCGGTTGATTGAGACGGATTTTAAAATACTTTGAACTTCATGTTGATTTGGACTCCCATGATTGGACTGACAATTTTTTGAGATGTCCTAAGCTTGATCTTGTCAGGATTCCGGTCTTCATGAGTGTACTGTTGAATTGCTTGAAACCTCCAAAAAATATCATTGTAAGTATCTAGATACACAGTTTAGAACTTATCTGAGCTCTAATTTGGTTGTCCGTGTAATGTTGAACCGGTAGAGTTGTCAATTGTCTTTACCAGTGTACTGTTGAACTGATTGCAGCAGCAAAGACATACTATTTGTATTGGGAGAGAGAACGCGACTCTCATTGATGTAGACGCGAATGTCGCGTTGGACGCGCCTGTCATGGGACGCGGATGTCGTGATCTTCATTTGGATATTGAAGACGCTGATGTCTTTGGATAGACGCGACTCTGACTTGGTGTTGAGACGCGGCTCTGTGTTGAGTTGTGAAAGTCACGCTCAAAGCTTTTTGAATCATGTCTGTTTTCTTTTTCACTAGAAAATTAGACCGAGTAAAGTAAAGAGTTTTAATTACTAGAGGTGTGATATTAACTTAGCAAATTAAATAACTCCACTGAGGAAAATTTGAGAGGGTTACTATCAGATGTGTGATGTTAACTTGACAGTGTGATCTGGATTTGTGATTTAAATAAGTTTTGTGGACATGTTATTCTATTGATGAGAATAACAAATGGAATTTGATCAGCTGGGGATTATGTCTGAGTTTATCGTTAGAGGTTTAGTGTTAACATGACTAGAACTCTCTGAGAATTAGCAGAATAAAAGTTTACTGTTAGAGGTGTGATATTAACATAACAACGATTAATTTTGCGATCTACGCAATTTAAGTGGACCTGTCATTTTATGGGAAAGCATGACAAGTGGGATTGGATTTGCTAAAGATCCATGGAGATTTTTATCGTCAGGGTATAATGTTAACGTAACGGGTTGGTTTTGCGATTTGAGCAAATTGAATTGCCAGAGGTTCAATGTTAACTTGACAAAGATGTGTGCTAGAGGTGTGATATTAACTTAGCACCAAGAAGATCTCATTTTCATTGAGAAAATTGAAAATATCACTGTCATAGGTGTGGTATTAACTTGACAGTGAAATGAATGCTAAAGGTGTGATGTTTAACTTAGCATTGAAAGTCTCGATTTCACTGAGAAAATCGAAAGAAGATTAATGTCATAGGTGTGATGTTAACTTGATAATGAAATGAATGTTAGAGGTGTGATATTAACTTAACATTTGAAAGTCTCAATTTTGCTGGGAAATCGAGAGAAGATCATTGTCATAGGGTAGTGTTAACTTAATAATGAAATGAATGCTAGTTTGATATTTAACTTAGCATTTGAAAGATCTCATTTTCAAAGAGAAAATTGAGATCACTGTCATAAGTGTAATGTTAACTTAACACTGAGATAAATTTGCAATTTAAACAAAGCAAGTTTGGTCAGAGGTATGTTAACTTAATCGAGATTAGCCTTGCGAATTGAGCAAATTTGGTGGACCTCTCAGTCTATAGAAGAGAATTGACAAGTAAAAGTTTTACCCATTGGGGATCTATTGAAGTTTTATCGCTAGAGGTTTAGTGTTAACTTGACGGACTCTACAAGGGACTAAGAAATGACTTATCAGATGTGTGATGTTAACTTGACAAGGTTTCATTTACTATTAGAGGTGTGATTTTGAACATAACAGTACTTTGAGTGGACTTGTCATTCTATGGGAGAGAAGTGGGGTTTGATTCACTAGGGATATGAAAATTTTACTGTCAGAGGTATAATGTTAACAATGACAAGTTTTATCTGTAATCATTTCACTGAGGAAACGAATACAGTTTTTTGTGGTCCTACTATTCCATGGAAGAAAATTGGTAAGGGATTTTGGAGGGGAAGACGGGATCAGGTCCCATAAGATTTTAGCAAACTCTCAGCTATCAACGGATTTGGTATGCTTTTACCAACTACCGTTTGAGTTGGGCTAGCCATGCTATTCCCCTCAGCATGATGAGTTGTCGAAGATTTTTCATTAGGCTTAGAAGCTAACTTTTTTCTCTATCCTTAGTCGTTAGAGGCGTCAGATTGTTGTTCCACAGATAACTTCTAAAATCTTGCTGGGGATTAAAGAAGTATAAACTCGTGGGAAATTTACAAGGAAATTATCGTTCCCTGTGAGTACTTCTCTAATCAGAGGTGTATATTGAACTTGATCAGAGATAGTACTTCTTTGTTTGTAGTACATGAAGTACTTCCAGGGGGTTTTATTCCATGGGGATGACAAATACCGATGGAATGATTTAGACTGTTCAGAGGTAACAATTGAATGTGACAGTCGTAGAAGTCAGATCACCTTGTTAGCCAGTAGATTCAATGCTACATGCTCTTGTAATCTTCTTGGTTTACTCTTGCAACTATGTTTTCTACCTATTCGCCTTGTAAGACTAGTTACTTTCAAATGCAATTTTGAGTTACTCCTATTTGAGCCAGGAGTGTGGTTTGCTGGTTGTGGTGGCAAGTCTCTACTAGTGTAGACTGTGCCATGCCACTTAGACATCGGAGCGTCATACTCCGAAATCTCTCCACAAATACTTTGATTGACTCTTCTTCCTTTTGCTTTGCAGCAAGAAGAGTTGACATGGATACTTCAATGTCATCTCCAAAGAATCGCACCAGGAAAAGCTTCTCGAGGTCAACCCATTTCTCGATAGAGCCGGCAGGAAGCTTCATGAATCATTCAAAGGCAACCCTCTTGAGGGTGCCAATGAATAAACGACCATGATGTCATCGTTTGATACTACATTCCTTATTTGAGATTTGAAGTAGTATATATGTTGGTTCGGCGAACCTTGCGGAACCCTCGTCGAGGGAGTGCAGATTCGGTCCCTTGA
The DNA here is from genome assembly GCA_038442645.1 of Agave tequilana. NCBI lineage: Eukaryota > Viridiplantae > Streptophyta > Magnoliopsida > Asparagales > Asparagaceae > Agave > Agave tequilana. Next base: position 6,610 of record JAVJIF010012653.1, read on the forward strand.
ACCTGGGAGGATAAGGAGCTAAATCCCACTCGATCGGATATGGTCTGACTACCCCCACTTCTTGAAGATTGCTTCGATTTGAGATAGCCTCCAGGCGTTTCTCAAGCTCGTTCATCTTCTTGGCATGATTATCTTCTGAATTATCTGGTTCTTCAGAAGAAGACTACTTAGAATTTTCATATCCAAAGTTGTTATTATTGCCATCAGAGTGTTCGGAGGTAGAGTTTTCATCCTCCTTCTCTTTACCCTTGCTTTTGCGGGAAGAAGTTTAGTCTTCGAACTTTTCGTCTTCTTTTTCGACTTTTTAAGTAAAAGAGCTATCTTCTTGAAATCGTTAATAGACTCTTGTTGTGCCTGAAGCATCTCGTGTTGTGCCTGTTGTACCCGAGCTTGTTCTTCAAACTTACTGGCTACCTCTTCTGGAGTGTTGGCCATATATGTGAAGGTCTCTTTCTCTACGTAGGAGTTTGACAAATGAGACTCTATTATGACAGAGTGCTCATCGTTCGATTTAACCACCTTAGCCAGGTTGTTGTAGTCAATTGGGGCTGTTGCTCCTGTTCGGATGCGGGTATGTCTGTAAATTCCTTCGGGCTCGATCAATATTTCTTTCAAGCTCGAGGAATATTCCGCATCCGATTCCTCAGAGCTAAAAGCCAGTTGCTTCCCATTCGACTTACTTGGTGTGGTGCTTGAACCCACCATGTTGGAAGTCATCTCCGGATACTCAGCGTCAGAGAACGACTTCTTGTGAGATTGTCGCATCTTGGCGAAATTTGAGTTTAAAGCCTTTGACAATAGGCTAAAAACTGACGGCTTAGTAATCTAAAAGTTGCAGTGACAATCAGAAAGCACCGCCAAGATGAGCTGTACGCAACGACACTGAGAAGCGATTTGATGAGCACTACTCTTTCTCACCTAGTAGTCAGGGAGATCTGTTGCAGAGGTATCTGAAAAACTAGCCTCGAACCCATGGGGGTGAGGCTTTCCCAGTTCACATTTGAACTTGGCATCGGGCTGGATGCGAACCTCGCGTTTCTGAAGTGAAGCGCGAAGATCGCATTCTGGCGCAGTCTCCTACTGAACGCGGGTCTCGCGCTTCTGAAGAGAAACGCGAAGGTCGTGTTTTGATACTGTCTGCTACTGAACGCGACTCTCGCATTTTAGAATTGAAACGCAAAGGTCGTGTTCTGGAGCAGCCTTAGGCTGAACGCGGGTCTCGTGTTCTTGAAGTGAGGCGTGGATCTCGCATTTTGGCATAGCTTGAGGCTGGAAGTGAACTTCGCATTTTGGCGCTGAAATGCGAAGCTCGTGAACGCGAACATCGTGTTTTGTGGCAAAAACACGGGATTTGAACGCGAGCTTCGCGTTTGGTGCCAACATCACTGTCTTCAGCCTCTGTTTGCTCATGACGATCTTGATATTTTCGTCGACAATCAGCAATCCGCTAGGCTCACAAGTTTTGTTGCGAACCCCCTTCAAACTGAGTTTGCTGAATCTTGGGAGGAGTTTGGTGGCGGTATTGACCTCCGCCACTGTGTTGGCCGTGAGCCAAAACACTTGTTTTGCGGGTCTCTTGAGAGACGTCATAAGCCATGTTGGCTCCACGGGAGATTGTCAGAACCTCAAGAAAGGTTGAGCCACTTGCTTTGTTAAGAAGCGTATGGGCTTCTCTTTAAGAAGTCTCCGAAAAGACTTGAGAGCGAGTCTCGCTTGAGACTTTAGGGCTAATGGAGCCCGAGGAGAGAAGCTCTTCGAACTTCTCTTGGTCGAACTCGACGACGAGCGATTCGACCATTGATTCGAGAAGCTTGAGATCGGCTTGCGCTACGACCTTCTCATCAATGGAGAAAACAATCCCCAGGGGAGTCGTCATCTTTTGTTTGGTTGGAAAAATTGAAAGCGTGTAAAATTTTTATTTGATTGTAAAAAAATTACAACGGATCAATAATCCGATTACAAAAGAGGAAAGAATAGTTGGATCTCCCCTTTGTTTAATGTTGGGTTCTTCGTTTAGCGGTAGAGAGTGATTCTTATTCTCCGTTGACTAGCCGAATCAGAAGCTTGATCTTCGGATCTTCTTGCTCTCGTTGGAAGCACACTGGTAAAGTATAAAACTTTAATCAGTGGCTAAAATCTCAAAGAGATTATAGAACTTGAACTCAGCAAGTTTATAAAGAGTATTCTCTTTCAACACAATGTGTGTTCAGCAGCCTTATGCTTAACTTTCAGCCTTTTGTGATTATCCAGCTTCAAGCATCAATCATCAAGTGTGATTTTTAAGGATTCTACTCCTCTAGCCTTTAGCTTTTTGGGTTCCTCCTCCATGACCCCCCTTTCTCATAGCTATTTATAGAGAATTATAGGGTGTAACCAACCCCTTAAATCTCTCCATAATGGGAGGGGTGTAACCAATCCCTTAAATCTCTCCATAATGGGAAGTTATTCCCCATTATGTGAGAGAAAATGGGGTGTAACAGACTAAGTTCGTGGATGTCAGTTACAGCAGAAACGCGGTTCCATGCTGGACTGGGACCTCGCTCTGATGTTGAGACACGAAGCTCACAGTCTCGCATCTGTGTTGGAACGCGGAACTCACAGGCTTGCATTGAAGTTGAAACGCGAAGCTACGCAGGCTTGTGTATTGATGTTTAAATGCGACCCTGAGATCCGCGTATTGAAAAGCAGCACGACTATCGCATTTGGCACAAAACGTGATCCTCGCGTCGTGTTGTTGATGAAGTCTGCGTTTGAGGTTGGAACGCGACTCTAGTTAAGATCCGCGTTTGCAGTTGGACGTGAGGTCCGCGTTTGCAGTTGGTCGCTGGACAGGCTGAGGTCCGCGTCTGAGTTGAGATCGCGTCTGAGGTTGGAACGCGACCTCCGCATTTGACAAAGGATGTGAGGTCCGTGTTTGGGTTGAAACACGACCCTCACGTTTGGCATGAGGCCTGCGTCTGAGGCTTAGTTTTCAGTAATTTTTTAACAGCTTACGGTCGGTTAGCTGGATCCGACCCGACTCACTTAACCTTTTACAAAACCACTCGAATTCAATCAACCTGACTTCACTTCGTCTCCCTTTTCTCGCTCGCATCTAGGGCAGACGATGATGACAAAGGCGGCGGGCCTTGCAGACGGTGATGACAGGCGAAGAACTCTGGCGAAGGCACGGCGAGTTCCAGGCGGCGATGACAGTTGAAAATTGGGGACGAAGTGGAGCACATTTGAGGAGATGTAGGGAAAAACATAGGCAGTGGTGGTGACAAGATCGAAGCGCGATCGTCATTGTTGTGCTTTGGCAGCAGCGGCGGAGATGACGATGGTGCATGATGATGTTGCCAACAGTAGAGGTTGTCGTCAATGGTGTTCCTTCGAACAAAAGACGAGGCGGGGTGGTGAGAACTCAGCGACGATGGAGAGCATCCGGAGAGAGATCGACGACGAGGAGGAAGAAGGTGACGGCTCGGAGAAGTCTTTTGCGGCGTCGGTAAGGATGAAGGAGGTGTGGATCTGATCCCTAACTGATCAGATCTCAGCACCTATCACGGTAGCGGCGGACGAGGTTGGAGGAAGCGGCGGACGAGGACGGCGAGGGCTGAAGTCGGCGCTACTACAGCGAAAATGAAGATCTAGAGATCTTGAGGCGTTGGTGATGGAGATCGGGGATCGTCAATGAAGACGAGAGACGATGGGTTGGCGGAGAAGATGAAGGAGGCTTGGTTGATGATGGAGATGGCGTTGATGATAGAGATGATAAATGGGTTTGAGGATGGGTGTGAAGATGAAGATGAACAATACGATCTTGTATTTTCTGGGATTTTTTGATATGGAATTTTAGGAATTTTGGCTACAATGTAATTTTTTTTTACTAAAATGGATCTAGGGTTTGAACAGATCAAAGGTTTGTGGATGGAGAAAAATCTGAAAAGGGATTAAGACCTAAGCTCTGACACCAAATTGAAGTAATACAGGTAGGATCGCAATCACCTTCAAACTAAAAATTAAAAACTAAGATTTTGAAATGAAGAAATAGAAAAGAGATTAGGGTTTAGAGAAAAGAACCGGATAAATATTAGGCTTCGCACCTCTTACGCAGGCTTCGCACCCCTTAAACCACGGGCTTCGAACTCAAAACTCAAGAGCACACTCAAGAGAATTTTAACTGGAAAAAGTTTTAATTATTTATTGTCTGCTGAATAAAAAATCTAGGGGACTATTTATAGGCTTTACAAAAGTTCTAGTTCTCAGATATAACTGATGTGATACTAAAAAAACAACTAAACTCAAAAATAGACCAAGGCATTAAAAGATAACTAGCACTGGTGTGATGTCCTCATCACTTCTTTAACTAGGGTTTTAACTCTCACTTTTATGCGTCCAGTTGTCGGCTTGATTTTATTCTTTACTAGACTTTTATCAAAGAAGAGTTTTCTCTTCTTCATAGCAAGGTAGGCATAATCAACATTTATGCTCGAACTTTATGGAGAGTATTGGACTGGCAATGATTAGTTCTGTTGGATTAGAATAACTAAAAGTTTTCTCCGTAATTATGTATTTTTCTTATTTCTACAGTATGTCCTATTTTTATGCTATATAAATAAGGAAGAGACCCCGAGTTTGGGGTGTGCTGTCTTGATTCTACCATAATAGTTTTATCATGACCTTTCAACTTCTTTACAATAATTTGTTTGATCATTCAACTTTTTCTGCACCAGGCAATGAAAAAAGTTATTCAACCTCTTCGCGAGACCCTTCATCAAAGGTATTTCTCTTCCATTATCTATGTATTCCAAATCCTCCAAGAGCTCTTAGTGTTACATTCGTACCAACCATTTTGGGGCTCCTCTACGTGATTCTCAAGGGAAATTCTCAAAGGACTCTAATTACCACCTCTTTGAGCTTTGCAGTGGTCTAACAAAACTGTATATCCCTAATCTAAACTACTGTATTTTTTTATTTTTTTCTAAAGTATTTATTTTGATTTACTGATATTTCATTTAATCAAGTTAATTTATTTCTCTCGTGATTATTATTGTTGGATATGCAGATTTATTTTCAGATAGTATGTGATTCTTCCATTATTATTTATTGTTAATCTATTTAGTGTATCATTATTTATTATTTCTGTTCTATTATTTTGTAAGTAAGTATTGTGAGTTGTTATTGGTATTGCTTATTTTAATATTGACATTTATACTAATCTTGGTGGTGGTGGGTGTTCTTCTTGTTAGCCTTAACTCAATACCCGATATCTATACCCAATTACCTAATTGGATCTATAAGCCATTTACTCATGGATTGGTTGAACCCCAACCCGTTGGCATACCGGCTACCCACAAACCCAAACCCAATAACCCACCATACTATATAATCCCATTTTTAATCTAACCTAAACCTAATCTATCTCCTCCCACTCCAGCCGTCACGCGCGCACTCCCCCCAACCTGCGTGCGCAGCATGCCGATCCTCTCCACCTCAAGCCGGCCGCACACCGCAGCCTCCTCCAGACCAGGCCGAGATCCTCCTCGTGGCCGGAGCATCCCCTCTTCATCATCCCATCTCCGGCGAGCGCGAGATCTCCAGCCGAGTTCCTTGGCAACCCAACTTCCCTTGGCTGTCGACTTCTCTCGACAGCAATAGCAAGCCACCCCCTCCTTGGCTGCCTTCGTCAACAACAGCAGCAGCATGGCACCAGCAATAGCCTCTTCCTCCACCAGCGCAACAGCACCTACACCCTGGATCTCCTCTCCATTGGCGCAGCAGCCACATGGCCGTCCAACTCCTCCAGTGCCGCACTCCCTCCTCCCTGCAGCAACCGAGGCCATCACGGCAGTCCCAAATCTCCCATTGGCCGAGCAAGCTTCCTCCCCCTCTTGTATTCATTTTTTCACATAGGTATATATATTCATGGTGATTGGGTATTATTATATGTGTACTTAAATTAATGTGGTGAATTTAGTTGCTTGGTAATAATTTGGTTGTGGTTATGTGCCTTGTTTTCATTAGGATGCCTCTTTTGTAGTGTAGTTCATGACAACAACCAAGGCTAGCCAAGCATCACTCCTTGAAGTATCTCCCTCCGAACCATTTTCCGGCTCTCCGCGGGATGCCGTTGATCGCCGTCGGCGAGCGCGAACGCACTCCACGCTCTTCACGGCGAGATGCTCTATCCAACGACATGCTCCGCGGCCCCGTACGCCTCCGTCGGAGCCTCTGTCGGCGCGCCGCAAGTTCCCCGACGGCATGCTTGAATTTTCTTCATGTGGGTAAGTATTTTCATTGTAAATGCAAAGTTTTGATTATGTGCATGTTTTGTTGCATGGTGAGTGTGTGCGTGAGTATCTTGTGTGTGGTGCTTTAATTAACTAATTTGTGTTAATACATGCATGTGGTATGTACAGTGAGAGTTGGGGTGTGTGTATGTATTTATATAGGTATATGTAACGTATACGAGTACATATTTGGCGTATGCTTGATGGTGTGCACGTGTCTGTAGAGTGCTTGTGTCATGCGTATTGTATACGTGTACGTGTGTCCTTGAGTTTTCGGTGGCATGTTGCAGCGACCCGGACCCGATCCAGATTCGTACCCGTTGTGGACCAGATACACAGGCGATTCGAAGACCGATCCATGGGATGATCCGTATATCAGTATTAGTTCGTGCAGTGAAGATCAGACGGCGATTCGGTTCCGAAACCGCGTCATTTCATGTGAGTGTTTGCTTTTGTCTCATTTTTCCTATTTACCGTTGTCTACATGTATTATGTTTTACTTTTATCATTTCATGTGATTTCCTGCTATATTTTACCAGATTCATTACTTGTATTCGTTCATGAGATATGTATGATTGTTCACTTTAATCACCTAGTTGATATGAACTCGTACCAATGTCATTTTATGTGTTACTAGTTTGTCGTTGCTGGCTTAGGCCTATTTTTGATATACCTTTAGGCTATGACTTGACTCGATCTATTGATTGGATAGATTAAGTACTTGGTTGAGCATTAGATATATATGAATTTTGTACTTGGACATTGAGATATTAGAGTTATATCATTTCATGAATAGATGATTACTGTTGCAGACGGGGACTAATTGTAAAGGGACTTGGACTGTACACTAGGTTGATCTTATGTTAGATTGGTTCGTGATTGTGGTTTATGATCTACAATTTACCCAAACAATTATCAGACTTGATATTCCTCACTTGGTGATAATTCAGTTAAGAATTTATTCGAGTATTTGAGGACAGATGATATATCTCATGTAGAGTACTTTCCAGACTTGTTATTCTTTTATTGGTAATACTTAGGTGATGATTCATTCGGATATTGATGGTGGACTTGTTATGATGTTAGAGATTGAAATACTTGATACTTGGATCAGTATATAGACATAGTTGGAGTTTGGATCGAATTTGGATTTATGTTATTTACATTGGATATTGACCAGTATTGAGATGTGACTATTTTAGTTGGATCGTGATTTGGATAGATCTTGAGTTAGAGTTTATCTGGAATTTACATTCTTTATAACGAAGTCTGATCTACATTAAGATGATATTGACATAATTGGTTTATAGTTGTGAGCATTTGAGATTTGTTTAGATGATATTTTGTTGATGTTGAGTATCAGGAGTAGGTATTCTAGACCACGTGTTGTTTGAGGATGATTCCTTTACTTCATTATGATTTCGGTATCCATTGACTTGTTGATCTCGATGATATACCATATGCTTCATGTTTAGTTTTGATTACTTCAATTAGTAGAGATGAGTTATTATGATGGTGATCTATTCGATGTCGGTAATGTTGTACTTCAGAGTTATTAGATAGCAGTCATTATTTTATCAGTTGGTGAGATCATTTATTGACGACTTAGAGGATGGATATATTGACGACTTTGAGGATATATGTTGATTCCATATTTTGCTTGGATTATTCTATTCATGACATTAGGTTATTACTTATCCTGAATATTTGGTTTACATGAGAACTTGACTGATTATACTTGGTATTCTACCTGACAACTATCATGTTCATGTTACTGAAATTTGCTGGGAAAATATTATTACACGGTGACAACACCCGCATGTTTACTTGTTACATATTCCTGTTACACCGGTATCCTGTTACTTGACATGTTGTACTCCTGTTATACCGGTATCCTGGCTTTCACATGTTGTTATTGTTACCGTGACTACCACTGAGTCATCCCAGTGATTTAAGTAACATGTATATTAAATAATCCTGATAAACTAAAACATGATAACAAACAACTTGCACTGAGTTTGGGGAGATTGATGGAGGAGACAGCGTCCGTATTTTGGGTGGACCTAGGATTTAGGTTGCGCAGCCGAAAGAGGGTTCCACTGCAGGGTTCCCGTGGGGTGACTGGCACCCCGTCATGTTTCCTGTTATACATGTTATACATGTACCTGTTCCTGTTTACATGTTCCTGACTACCTTGCAGTAGGTCCTGGTTCAGCGCCAGGAGTCTGGGCCGTGGTCCCGGGTATGCACGGGACCCACCTAAAACATGGACAATATCTCCAACCGATCAGTTTCAATAACTTAAGGGCATCGATTGGCATGTGTGGTAGGCGTAGTATGGGATGCGTCCATTACATGTGACAATTGGTGTTCGCTGACATAATTAATAATAAACTGTTGATGCCTTGTGACTGACTGTAATTACCTGATTGTATATTTATATATCACTATGTCAGACATATGATTGTAACCAGGACCAGATTATTATAACCAGGACCAGATTTATGACCAGACTTGGATGCCAACCTAGTGACATGTGATAGATTACACGCCTTGACATTGATTGCATATTTACAGTTGTGCCATTTGTTTACTACCTGTATTCATGTTTTATCATATGTGTATTACTGTTCAGCTTTTTATCGTGTTATTTAGCCTTTTCTATTTACTGTTGCTCTTACTACTAATTATGCACATTGTTTCTTCTGCACGAGTTCTTTCCCCTTTACACACACTCATTATGGTCGCATTCTGACGACCCTGGATTTGCACGTCCAGCTATTGGACGATTGTTCTAATGTGCAGGTGTTCGATGAGACGGTACGCCCTGCGAGGAGCTTGGGTCCTCTCCTCTTGATCCTGGTATACTTGCATTTCATTCTTGTTATTATTCTTTGATTCCTGTATATCACCTTTGACTTCTATTCAGCTATCATTTTCTTCCCGTTATTATATTGCTATCATGTGTGGTCTTATATGTATTACTGCAGTGTTCATTGATCATTATGCTTCCGATTTATAGCTTGTTCAGGTTACAATTGAGGCTTAGCGCGTATACGAGGGGTATTTTACCTCGCGTATATGCGTCGCCATAACGTCTCCGTATCTTTAAGAGCGGGGCGTTACAGAGTGGTATCAGAGCCTAGGTTCGACATAAAGGAGAACCTAGTTCCTACCTGTAACCTGAGACAGTTATGTTGACACTGCAATATACATATGCTATTCACGTGATAATATTGACTCCATTTGGAAATTGATCGTCCTCCCTTTGGAACTCCGTTCTTGATCTGTTGATATTCATAATTCCAACACTCCAATTAGAGTGATTTGGATGTCCATCTTGATTTCATCCTTCTTTCCTATTTGTTTCTCCTAATTCCATCTCTTGAGATTGGTTACTCCTTATTGAAGCCGGTAGCAAAAATCAGAGTGGCGCAGCGGAAGCATAGCGGAACCATGAAGTATTCAGAAGCGACGTGGAAGCTTATTTGTTTTTCCCATTGATTCTGATCTTCTAACATTCCCTACCTTATAGAAATTTCGAGGACGAAATTTTTATTAAGGTGGGTAGAATGTAATATCCCTAATCTAAACTACTGTATTTTTTTATTTTTTTCTAAAGTATTTATTTTGATTTACTGATTATTTTATTTAATCAAGTTAACTTATTTCTCTCGTGATTATTATTGTTGGATATGCAGATTTATTTTCAGATAGTATGTGATTCTTCCATTATTATTTATTGTTAATCTATTTAGTGTATCATTATTTATTATTTCTGTTCTATTATTTTGTAAGTAAGTATTGTGAGTTGTTATTGGTATTGCTTATTTTAATATTGGCATTTATACTAATCTTGGTGGTGGTGGTGGTGTTCTTCTTGTTAGCCTTAACCCAATACCCGATATCTATACCCAATTACCTAATTGGATCTATAAGCCATTTACTCATGGATTGGTTGAACCCCAACCCGTTGGCATACCGGCTACCCACAAACCCAAAGCCCAATAACCAACCCATACTATATAATCCCATTTTTAATCTAACCTAAACCTAATCTATCTCCTCCCACTCCAGCCGTCACGCGCACACTCCCCCAACCTGCGTGCGCAGCATGGCCGATCCTCTCCACCTCAGGCCGGCCGCACACCGCAGCCTCCTCCAGACCAGGCCGAGATCCTCCTCGTGGCCGGAGCATCCCCTCCTTCATCATCCCATCTCCGGCGAGCGCGAGATCTCCAGCCGAGTTCCTTGGCAACCCAACTCCCCTTGGCTGTCGACTTCTCTCGACAGCAACAGCAGGCCACCCCCTCCCTTGGCTGCCCTTCGTCAACAACAGCAACAGCATGGCACCAGCAATAGCCTCTTCCTCCACCAGCGCAACAGCACCTAACACCCTGGATCTCCTCTCCATTGGCGCAGCAGCCACATGGCCGTCCATCTCCTCCAGTGCCGCACTCCCTCCTCCCTGCAGCAACCGAGGCCATCACGGCAGTCCCAAATCTCCCATTGGTCGAGCAAGCTTCCTCCCCCTCTTGTATTCATTTTTTCACATAGGTATATATATTCATGGTGATTGGGTATTATTATATGTGTACTTAAATTAATGTGGTGAATTTAGTTGCTTGGTAATAATTTGGTTGTGGTTATGTGCCTTGTTTTCATTAGGATGCCTCTTTTGTAGTGTAGTTCATGACAACAACCAAGGCTAGCCAAGCATCACTCCTTGAAGTATCTCCCTCCGAACCATTTTCCGGCTCTCCGCGGGATGCCGTTGATCGCCGTCGGCGAGCGCGAACGCACTCCACGCTCTTCACGGCGAGATGCTCTATCCAACGACATGCTCCGCGGCCCCGTACGCCTCCGTCGGAGCCTCTGTCGGCGCGCCGCAAGTTCCCCGACGGCATGCTTGAATTTTCTTCATGTGGGTAAGTATTTTCATTGTAAATGCAAAGTTTTGATTATGTGCATGTTTTGTTGCATGGTGAGTGTGTGCGTGAGTATCTTGTGTGTGGTGCTTTAATTAACTAATTTGTGTTAATACATGCATGTGGGTATGTACAGTGAGAGTTGGGGTGTGTGTATGTATTTATATAGGTATATGTAACGTATACGAGTACATATTTGGCGTATGCTTGATGGTGTGCACGTGTCTGTAGAGTGCTTGTGTCATGCGTATTGTATACGTGTACGTGTGTCCTTGAGTTTTCGGTGGCATGTTGCAGCGACCCGGACCCGATCCAGATTCGTACCCGTTGTGGACCAGATACACAGGCGATTCGAAGACCGATCCATGGGATGATCCGTATATCAGTATTAGTTCGTGCAGTGAAGATCAGACGGCGATTCGGTTCCGAAACCGCGTCATTTCATGTGAGTGTTTGCTTTTGTCTCATTTTTCCTATTTACCGTTGTCTACATGTATTATGTTTTACTTTTATCATTTCATGTGATTTCCTGCTATATTTTACCAGATTCATTACTTGTATTCGTTCATGAGATATGTATGATTGTTCACTTTAATCACCTAGTTGATATGAACTCGTACCAATGTCATTTTATGTGTTACTAGTTTGTCGTTGCTGGCTTAGGCCTATTTTTGATATACCTTTAGGCTATGACTTGACTCGATCTATTGATTGGATAGATTAAGTACTTGGTTGAGCATTAGATATATATGAATTTTGTACTTGGACATTGAGATATTAGAGTTATATCATTTCATGAATAGATGATTACTGTTGCAGACGGGGACTAATTGTAAAGGGACTTGGACTGTACACTAGGTTGATCTTATGTTAGATTGGTTCGTGATTGTGGTTTATGATCTACAATTTACCCAAACAATTATCAGACTTGATTTTCCTCACTTGGTGATAATTCAGTTAAGAATTTATTCGAGTATTTGAGGACAGATGATATATCTCATGTAGAGTACTTTCCAGACTTGTTATTCTTTTATTGGTAATAACATAGGTGATGATTCATTCGGATATTGATGGTGGACTTGTTATGATGTTAGAGATTGGAATACTTGATACTTGGATCAGTATATAGACATAGTTGGAGTTTGGATCGAATTTGGATTTATGTTATTTACATTGGATATTGACCAGTATTGAGATGTGACTATTTTAGTTGGATCGTGATTTGGATAGATCTTGAGTTAGAGTTTATCTGGAATTTACATTCTTTATAACGAAGTCTGATCTACATTAAGATGAGATTGACATAATTGGTTTATAGTTGTGAGCATTTGAGATTTGTTTAGATGATATTTTGTTGATGTTGAGTATCAGGAGTAGGTATTCTAGACCACGTGTTGTTTGAGGATGATTCCTTTACTTCATTATGATTTCGGTATCCATTGACTTGTTGATCTCGATGATATACCATATGCTTCATGTTTAGTTTTGATTACTTCAATTAGTAGAGATGAGTTATTATGATGGTGATCTATTCGATGTCGGTAATGTTGTACTTCAGAGTTATTAGATAGCAGTCATTATTTTATCAGTTGGTGAGATCATTTATTGACGACTTAGAGGATGGATATATTGACGACTTTGAGGATATATGTTGATTCCATATTTTGCTTGGATTATTCTATTCATGACATTAGGTTATTACTTATCCTGAATATTTGGTTTACATGAGAACTTGACTGATTATACTTGGTATTCTACCTGACAACTATCATGTTCATGTTACTGAAATTTGCTGGGAAAATATTATTACACGGTGACAACACCCGCATGTTTACTTGTTACATATTCCTGTTACACCGGTATCCTGTTACTTGACATGTTGTACTCCTGTTATACCGGTATCCTGGCTTTCACATGTTGTTATTGTTACCGTGATTACCACTGAGTCATCCCAGTGATTTAAGTAACATGTATATTAAATAATCCTGATAAACTAAAACATGATAACAAACAACTTGCACTGGGTTTGGGGAGATTGATGGAGGAGACAGCGTCCGTATTTTGGGTGGACCTAGGATTTAGGTTGCGCAACCGAAAGAGGGTTCCACTGCAGGGTTCCCGTGGGGTGACTGGCACCCCGTCATGTTTCCTGTTATACATGTTATACATGTACCTGTTCCTGTTTACATGTTCCTGACTACCTTGCGGTAGGTCCTGGTTCAGCGCCAGGAGTCTGGGCCGTGGTCCCGGGTATGCACGGGACCCACCTAAAGCATGGACAATGTCTCCAACCGATCAGTTTCAATAACTTAAGGGCATCGATTGGCATGTGTGGTAGGCGTAGTATGGGATGCGTCCATTACATGTGACAATTGGTGTTCGCTGACATAATTAATAATAAACTGTTGATGCCTTGTGACTGACTGTAATTACCTGATTGTATATTTATATATCACTATGTCAGACATATGATTGTAACCAGGACCAGATTATTATAACCAGGACCAGATTTATGACCAGACTTGGATGCCAACCTAGTGACATGTGATAGATTACACGCCTTGACATTGATTGCATATTTACAGTTGTGCCATTTGTTTACTACCTGTATTCATGTTTTATCATATGTGTATTACTGTTCAGCTTTTTATCTTGTTATTTAGCCTTTTCTATTTACTGTTGCTCTTACTACTAATTATGCACATTGTTTCTTCTGTACGAGTTCTTTCCCCTTTACACACACACTCATTATGGTCGCATTCTGACGACCCTGGATTTGCACGTCCAGTTATTGGACGATTGTTCTAATGTGCAGGTGTTCGATGAGACGGTACGCCCTGCGAGGAGCTTGGGTCCTCTCCTCTTGATCCTGGTATACTTGCATTTCATTCTTGTTATTATTCTTTGATTCCTGTATATCACCTTTGGCTTCTATTCAGCTATCATTTTCTTCCCGTTATTCATTGCTATCATGTGTGGTCTTATATGTATTACTGCAGTGTTCATTGATCATTATGCTTCCGATTTATAGCTTGTTCAGGTTACAATTGAGGCTTAGCGCGTATACGAGGGGTATTTTACCTCGCGTATATGCGTCGCCATAACGTCTCCGTATCTTTAAGAGCGGGGCGTTACAAAAACCAAATGCAACATTGAGCTTAAGCCTATGTGACGGATAATGTGAAAGGAGTGAAACTGATAGGCATTTAATGAAGGGCAAAGAAATTCCATTGGCCCGGCCTTACATATTTTCTTATACATACATACTGATACTTACATACACTGATGGGTACATGAAAAATCAAATTATCTTGTGCTTGTCCTTGTTCATGTGTACACGTGTTTGTACATACACATTCACAAATGGAACAATCACATGTATGCACACATGCATGATACAATGCCAAAAAACTACTCATTAAAGGAAATAAATCTAATCTGAAGAATAGCCCAGGTCTTTAATCATAGACATTTTCATTAAAGGAAAAAAAAACCCAGTTTGGGGCTTAATTTATAAGGAAAAACCCCTAAATATTTTTTGGGCAAGAAATAAATTCAAATTCAAATTCAAAAGCAAAAAAAGAAACAAAAATGATCGTGCAAATTAAACAGATATCTGAGATCTAAAAGCACCAACTACGCAAAATATCAAGTTTGATCACAAGACAGGAGTGTACCTGAGATGTTGCAGACCTGGAGCATGCAACTTATAAACAATAGGCTCGTTGGATCCTCATCTATCAACATCACTTTCAAGCCCGAAGGCACCAACCCAAGTCTCCCCTTTCCGAGCGCCATTGATGATTATTGAGGATGGGAGCAGGGGAGATGAAAGAACACAGAGAAGGAAGAGGAAGAGCAGAAGATTGAAGAGCTTGCAAGATGACATTTTGAGATGAGTTGGCATTTTAGAGGCAAGGGGTGCGATAGTGTTGGCAGGTGTCAGAGATTTTGGTCAGTACTGTAACAACCCCACTTCTCCCCCCTTTTGTTCCTTACCCATTTTCATTTCCCCCCTCTAATTTCATATTATTTGTGGTCAAATGTTTAGGGTTTGCAAAAATACTATTGCTTTTTCTCCTTTTTTGGGGCAATTTTGGTTTTCTTATCAAAAAATGGATTTAAACTGATATATGGAGTAGAGTTTTTTTTTTTAACCTTTTTTTAAGAAAAATATCATGATTTGTAGCAGAATGTGTTTGTTAATTAGCTCTATGGATGTAAAATAGAACCCTAAATTTGTTCGGGGGTGGAAAGAAAGAAAAATAGGCTCCTACGATTTTACATGAGAGAATGGCAAAATTTTACAGAACTCCCCTACACTAATTATTTTTGTAAACTCTTCCCCGAGTTTTGTTTTCTTCCGCCTAAGGTTTAAATTTTTCAATACGTTGATGTCTTCCATCAATTATTCGCACATGTGACATCACGTGATCACAAATCAATATTTGTCTAAGGTACCTCTACCTATTACCCCATTGAGGCATCAATGAAATTCTACATTTGTTCTCATCCCTCTCCTACTTTTCTATGGTAATCGCGAAGAGAGTAGAAGCTAGGTCTCAATTTGGAGGTAAAATTTTCTCCTCAATTCCTTTGTTTTGATTTGGATTTTTTTTTAAGAACAGAACAATAAATATATTAGCACAAAATTGAGTTCTCCATAGGACTATAAAAAAATTCATGTTTTTCTAAAGAAATTTAAGGAGAAACTAGAGAATTTCAAATTACCTCAGCAAAAGATGAGAAATTTGGCTAGAGTTTTTTATTATAAGCTCTAGAAATTTCTGATCAAAAAAAAAAATTAAGAATCCATTCAACATAATCGATCTCCAGTGCGACTTTACGGTGATTTTGGATCAGGAGAAAAGCAAAAAAGACAAAAAAAAAAAAAAAATAGAGAGAGAGGAGAAAAGGGAAAATTATCCATTTTTAGTTCATTCCTCCGACTTACTCTGCCCCCCGCCTAATCTACTGATGGGTATTTTGTCTTTCTATCGAGATTTAATGATGTTAACAGCTCATCACGCAGTTACGCTATATACATGGGGCTCATTAATAAAAAATAAAACGGAAGAAGATTTTTGACTACTCACGTTGTATACATGCATATGAAACGTTGTGGCGCTCATTAATGAAAAATAAAATGGAAGAATGTTTTCTGACATAGTGATTAGTTGAGGGGGTTTTCTAAATTTAGTCTAACAAATAGAAAATTTCCCTTTTTCAAAACAACAATGTTGAGTGGTGTTTACGTATTCTCTTAGGCCGCGGATTAAGATGGTGAGTTAAATTAGATAATTCATAAAAAAGTGATAAAAAAATAGTTAAATTAGTTAGTCCACTATCAAAAAATTTACTATAATCTTGTACATATTTCAGATTTCATGTGAATCAAATCTTACAAGATTCACTTGTCCATCCGTCCATTATAAACTTGTAGGGTTCACATTTGAATCCAAAGTAAGTAAGAAATCATGAACGTAAGGATCCAAACCAAATAGTTTATTAGATTTCATTTTGGATTTTGAAACATCTAAATTCGCCTAATATTTCTCTAAGAGAGGAGACTTTACTCGTGCAACTCTCTTGCCTCTGATTAATTTCTCACGTCCCCCTCTCCCATCATGAAGTTGAAATGATTATAGAGCCAAACCCTAAACCTAATAGGAAACCAAGTGTGGGTGTAATTCTAGCCATTGATCACACTCACAATTAAATTAGAAATTCTCCCCCCTCAATCACCAATCCCAAATAGGTATCCCCAAATAATTTTCCGCGAAAGGAGAGAATATGATGCCCAAAGGAATCCAACATCCGAGAATATTGAATGAGTAATGCTAATTA
The DNA here is from genome assembly GCA_038442645.1 of Agave tequilana. Classification (NCBI taxonomy): domain Eukaryota; kingdom Viridiplantae; phylum Streptophyta; class Magnoliopsida; order Asparagales; family Asparagaceae; genus Agave; species Agave tequilana. The sequence goes on from JAVJIF010012653.1 coordinate 23,657, forward strand.
TACTACTAATGTTGTGCTAAATTGTAATACTATTAGATTTGACAAGTTGGTCACCGCTAACAATTTATGAGAATAGACCCTACATGCCAGTCTAATAATAGTATAATATAGTATAAAACTAGTAGTACAATAAATTTTTCCCATATTATATTGAACGGGGCTTGTGTGGAACTCGAAAAACCACATGGGAATCTTAATTTCCCCAAGAGGATTCCAACAAACCAAACACAAGTTTAAGTTCGTAAGGCTACAATTTGCTTTTCTGGATATAATAATTTCTATTTGCATATACGAGTTTGTGTAGGATATATTTGCATACACAAGTTAATAATGGTGGATGTATGAGTTGTGATATCTCACATCCGACCAATTGTCACTATTCTGACAAGGAATTAGGAGAGTGTTTTTGTGAATCACTGATGTTGCTCTTTGTCTTGCAAAATGGCATTGAATTTATTACTTTTGATCATCTATAGGAGTGTCATTAGTTTGAGATTCTCAAGTTTGACTCGGACAATTTCTAAGAATTCTTCGCTATTATAGGATTGGGAATGAGATATGTATTTTTAAATATACTACTACTGGGACTGGGATTTGGATTCTAAAATCTAGTGTGATTATTACTAGGACTGAGACTTAAGTTGAACGTGGACTTTCATTTGGACTTAGATTCCCAATACTTTGCCATCCCCCACCCCAAAAAAAAAGTTCCCAATTATGATTGTAACTATTATTATACTAATAATTACTCTATGACAACTTATTAATAATATTAATATAATTAATCAAAAATAGTTTATAATATATTAATTATTATTATTACTTATTAATTAGTCATTATTGTTAATGACAAAGAGTTATTGTAGCGGTAAATTTCCAAGGGAGAATTTATCTACATTTAAATTATAAGCATGAGTGTAAATCGAACGCAAACACTAGAGAATTACGTGAAAACCCTAATGAGAAAAAATCACGGGGAGGAAAGAGAGGAAATTCACTACTTTGCGAAGATCACAATGAATTTGTAGAATTATCTCGTGTTTCCAATCTTTCTTTGTTGAATCGACCTCCCTCCTTTTTTGATCCAGATCTTACCCTGAGGGTCATACTAATTGTGCGGGTCGTGCAAATCTCCAAATCAGAATGATTTTCATGTTGTGATTCTCTTGTAACTACCCGGATCACCGTGTTTGATTGTTGTGATTGACATGCAGAAATATCTACCTTCATCCGTAACACCTTTGCTAGATTGGAGGTATTATAGGTTTTAAGCGTGAGAGTGACCTGTCAGTGTGATTATCTCCACAGATCGGAGAATTCCGCTGTTAAGCTGTATCCAGTAGTGGAGGTGTAAGAGTTTGCAGTGGGCCTGCGTTGTGGGGATCAGGGCTTCCGACCAGCAAAAATGCCTTCGCCGAAGTTCTATATCTGGATGAATAACTCGGGCTGAAGTGGTTTAGGGAAGGTACTCGGGCCGAAGTAATCTCGGGGAAGCGCTTGGGTTTTCTCCTCAGCCCTGGCTAAAGTGGTCTCAGGAAGGTACTCGGACTTTCTCCTCTGGCCTGGCTGAAGTAGTCTTCTGGTACACTAGGTTTGCTGTTTCGCTCGGGACGATCCCGATCAGGTGGGACACGTGTCATGATCCTGATGAAGGTCAAAATCTGACCACTACAGATGCCCCTTCGTCTCCTCCTTCTCGGAGTCTCTGAGCGAAGAAGGGAAGCAGACTAATTTGATCTAGGATGAGGATTTCCTGGATAGTCGAAGCGTTCTCTGTACTTCATGGAAGAGCGGCTGACATGTCTTTTCGTTTTTTGAAATCCCGGTGCAGATGGAGACCTGAGTCACTACGGTGTGTCTTTGGGACTGGACGCAACGTGACTGTCGGACAGCTGGCGAATTAATGAGTAAGATTTGGGTGTCATGATGAATAAGATCGTGTTAGCAGAGGCGGTTTATATCTAGCTGATTTGACATGCCGTAAATTACAGGATACAGACCGACTTTTTGTGATGGTTAAGAATTTGAATAGGAGACGACATGGTTTCTTCATCTATAAATAGGGCGGAGACTGAATCATTACGGCGTGTCTTTGGGAATTTTACTGGACATATCGTGACTGTCAGATAGCCAGCGAATTAATGAATGAGATCCGGGTGTCATGATGAATAAGATCGTGTGACAGAGGCGGTTCATATTTGGCTGATTTGACATGCCGTAAATTACGGAATACAAACTGATTTTTTGGGGTGGTTAAGAATTTGAATAGGAGACGACATGGTTTCTTCATCTATAAATAGCGCGGATCCCTGCAAGAAGTCTGCCAATCTTCTCAATAATTCCTTGCCCCCAATCTTCTGTTTTGGTGTGTAGTGATGTTCTTCTTCTTCTTCATCCGATGGAGGAAGGAAAGGAAGAAATGGAGATGGTTGAGACGATTGACGCAATACATCAGTTTTTATGATGATCTTGTCGTCGCAAAATATTGATTTTCGTGATAAGAATCAGCTGCCAGGGACGGTAGGGATGACTCTTGCTTTAACTTGATTTGCTTGTTCGATCTCTGATCGGGCCAAATCAACTCTTAATTTGGTGATCTGAGTTCTTCTTTCCTAGTGGCGGATGAGGTAGGAGTAGGGACTGTCCTGAGTGGTAACCGAGGTGGATTCGATCCCATCGTCGTCTTTCATGTCTGGTCTTCACTCCTGGTCGGATCTTGTCACTCTCATCCTTGGAGATTCTTTTTCTTAAGGCGAGGCACGAGAAAGAAGCACGGGGGGTGCCTTGGGATGCCGCCGATGAAGAATTCCTCCTTCTGGAGCTCTGACCTCTTCCTCGAGATGAAGGGTCAGTGGTGTGATATCATCACTGTCTTGAATGTCCTAGGGGATCCATCTGACTTCCTTGGAGGCGCGTTCTGATCGGAGAGGAGAAATTTTTTCATTTGGAGGATCTCCTATTTTTGTGAAGGAATCTCCCTGACTCTTTCCGAGATCTGTGGAAGGTGGCGTGAACAATAGGGTCGCGTCCATGTGAAGTGTTCTCCAACAGGCACATTTTTATTTGCTTCAGCATCGGGAACTTATTTAGTAGGTTCAGACGGGAAGGAGCGAATTTATCTGTAATTCTTTTCAAAAAAGCAAACACAAACGAGTGATATATCTTGTATTACTCTTATTAGATGTAACCAAGTGTGTATTTGAATGGATGTAATCAGATATTTATAATAAAAGCGTTAATCTTGAGAAAATAGAAACATTGTTTGGAATTTTCCTGGTTTGTTTTACCATTATTTTCGTCTGGAATCGAACGTCTCCTCCCTGTAGAAGCATGCACACATGCACAAGTGTGCCCATCTAACCTCTGCACAAGAGTGTCCATCTAACCAATATTGTTATGGTGATGACATAGAAGCATGTATAGAAAACAAGTGTTATATCACTGTTTCATTGAGCTTGAGAGGATAATGAGCACAAAAAAAAGGTAAAATTGGCAAGTACATAATGTTAAAGCTTTAACATCATAGCAAAGCTGTGTAGAATATACCTGCCCGACTATGTTAAACTGGCAATAGGATCAAACTATTAGAATCTAAGTGAAGAAGATGTATATCCAGGTACTAGTCTCAAAATCAAGCTCAAAAAACAGTAAAACAAAAGGAATTGTAAATCATTATTATCATCATCATCTAAGCCTTTTCCTATCAGAATGGGATCGTCCATGGAGAACAAAAGTTGAGAACCTGAAAAAATTGATCAAGTCTTTCACTGGCTGGCATCTGACATCAATCCTATACTGCGGTGCTTGAACCCGAGCAAATGCAAGTTCAAGCAACAGATACAACGCCATAAAACTTGACAGGGAGCTGGCCGGCATGTGGACTCACTTTTTTCATTCATGAACTTCAATCTAGAGCAACCAAGGAGCAACTCACCAGACTCCTTGCGGCCGTAGGAAGTGCGTACAGGAAGAGCTGTGATAATATGATTTTCTATAGAGAAACACACACTCGTTAAGTTGTAGAAGAGCATAACTTTAAAGATAAAACAACATCTTAGTGGGAAGAATTGTATTTGTTCAAATATCTGAAGGCTGGTATGTGACTACAATATGTCAAGTCACATATTTTCACCATACAGTGCACAGTTGAAGATAATGATTAGATTGTGGTTTTCATCAAAACCAAACATCACTTGGTACAATTCAACTAGTTTTACGACTCAGGCTCTACATTTCTTATGGGGCCTTTGAACCAGTGCCTAGCACTCAAAAACCATGACAAACATGTGAGAATGATGACTCCTCCAAGGGCAATTGGAGTGTAGTTGAGAGTATCTCTTGTGATAGGGTAAGAAACAGGGAGCGAAAAGAGAACGCTTATGGTCGTGATCCATAGAACTGCGAGCCAACCGATAAGAACCCCATAGCGGCCGAGGGAGAGAGGGCCTTGGATGAAAGACTTCCTTCCCAATGTCACTCTGAAGAAGATCGGTAGTCCATAAGTGATGTATAAAGCAATGGTTGCTATTGATGCCATGGCTTGGAATGCAACTAGGTTTCCGAGTGACTGAAAAATTAGCATGCACAATGAAATTTATAATGTCATAAAAGTAATTTTTTGTAAAACTAAATCTTAATTTAAGTAAATAAGATACTTCTAAAACTAAATCTTCACAAATAGCTAACAAACTTAAATGATCCATAGAAGAGACAAGTCTCTTGTCATTTTGAACATATTTAAGATTCTGCATTGCAATATTTTATTTCAGCCTTGATACCTTATATATAGAAAATATTTATTAGTAATTAATACTCTCTCTTTTATTTAACATATAACAATGTAAGTAACCCATTAATGTTTTTCAGAATCTTTGGATGGAGTTCAACACAGTATTTGTTCATATGCTCTGATTCAAGTAAAATGAATCTACTTATATCTATTTTTGCTTTTTATATTTCTAATTTTACTTCACTATCTTATTTTGTCACATTAGTTGGGTAACCATTAAGCTGAATTATTAGAGAAGAATTTTCATTAGTTAGATTAACTTCTCACATGGTTTAAAATTTCACTTCTGGCATTGGTATTGGCTCAATAGCTTTTAGTATCAACATTGTCAATATCAACGGCCATATCGGCAACATCAGCCCTAATATCGGCCGATTTTACGAGGCTAATATTGTATCTGCCATCTCAAAACCTGAAACGATATTGCTGATATACTTCAGAATCAGGAGATATCTGATCCATGCTTTCTCATATATGACCATAATATTTTAGCAAAGTTATATTAGCAATGTATGTAAATATGATGGGAATCACTTTTATTTTCTTTCTACTGTAGTCTTTTTATTTGTTTTTATTGTAGACTTTTATTGTTTAGTCTACCTCGCTTGTAATGAGAAATTTTGCTTCGTAGTAGCTTATTTAAAGAGATTCAACTGAATGAATAAGGTAGACAATGAAGGAATGAAAAATTTTCAGTTAAAATTTCAGAGTTCTTGATTTCTTGAGAGTGGGGCGTGAAGCCCGTGGTGTAAGGAGTGTGAAGCCTGTAATGCAAGGGTGCGAAACCCGCTCTATCTGATCCTTATCTCTATTTTTTAAACCCTAATTTTTTTCTATTTTCTTGTCAAAATCCTAGTTTTCAATCTCTTTTGATTTGAAAGTGATTGTGATCCTCCCGTATTACATCAATTTGGTATCAGAGTTTTGATCTCATTCTTCTTTTAAATCCTCTTCCTCCTCTCCAAAAAAGCATAGCATCTCCAAAACCCTAGATCTAGGCCTTAGATTTATTCCCAACAAAAATACATTGTTCATCGACGACACTGTTCATCGACACTGTTCATCGACGACATTGTTCATCAATACTGTTCATCGGCATTGTTCACTTACAGAGCACAACCACAGTCCATAATTTGTTTCTCACCCGTTCGGAGTATGGTTTGAGTTTCGTCTGAAACGTCAGGCTCATGACTGAGTCTCGAAGCTACTGAGAAGAAGTTACAACAGTTAGGTAGCAGATCTGACCTCCACAAGCCTCTATTTGGAGCCTTACTATTCTTGTAACAGAACAATGATCTTTTAGGGTAATTTCAGAGTTCTTACATTGACATTTTGATTTTAACTCTATGAGATTTTATTTTCTTGGAAGTTATATAAATATAGATGCTGATGAGAAAGAGGTTGAACAGGATATGTATAAGATTGTCCTGCATTTTTTGGATTCTCATGATCATTATGGGTACGATGAGTGAGAAAATCATCTTGTTAAATTCTTCAGTTATTTTCCCACGACATCTAAACAAAAGTGTCATTATACCCAAATGAGACTGGTAGGGAAAACTTATTGGTAGTGGTAAGATAGTCATATCAATTGTCGAGATTGGTTAGTCTTATAAGAGCTCTTCCGTAATCGATATGCTCCACACATTGATGATGACCAAAGCCAGGGCCAGACGTTGCTGCTGAGTTGGTATCACTGCAAAAAGAGATTTCCTCACGGCCCACAGAAGTTGTAGAGCTTCCTTTTGGGACCCTTGTAGATCTTTCAGTAGAGCCTACTATGGAGTTAGTACCATCTTTGACAGTTATGAGGACCTCATTATCATTGAGATCGCCTGATGAGTATGACCCCTTACAGATATGTCTACAAGAGACAAGTTCACAAAAAATCAGGCTACTTATAGTGCAAAGTGCAGTCAGTTTAGTTTTCATCATGGATAATTCGCATGTCTGCTACCTGTGATTGGCTCGACCTACCATCCTTCACCTCCGATCTTTCACAGAAACCAGTTTCACCTCCACCATCTTGGTTCAGCTATGATGTGTCAGTGCTACTTTCCTGACTACCATCTTGGTCTGATTGAGGATGTGCGATGAGGTTAAACCCGATTGTGCTTGCCTTATTACTTACCACTGCATTCATCGGAGATGAATACTTTCAAGCCGGAGAGGATTAATGTGAATCACTTTTAGTTGCTTTCTATTGTAGTTTTTTATTTGCTTTTATTGTTTAGTTCCCATCGCTTGTGATGGAAAATTTTGTTTTATAGTAGCCTATTTAAAGAGGCTCAACTCAATGAATAAAGTAGACAATGAATGAATTTAAAATTTTCAGTTAAATTTTAGAGCTTTTAAGTTCTTGAGATTAGGATGTAAAGCCCGTGGTGTGAGGGGTGTGAAGCCCGTAGTGTAAGGGGGTGCGAAGCCTAAAATCTATCCGGTTCTTATCTTTATTTCTTAAATCTTAATTTTTCTTTTCTATTTTCTTGTCAAAATCCTAGTTCCCAGTCTCTTGATTTGAAGTTGATTGTGATCCTACCCTGCTACATCAAAATATGGTCTCTGACCTTTTTATTATCAAGCAACTTAGAAATTGTTGAAACTGGGGAAAATTAAAATTCAGCAAATCACAAAGCAAACGGCAAAATAAGTCAAGACAACCCATGGATTAAGAAAAATAAAACTTAAATGAATAACTAATATTAGTGCTAACTTTTGATTTAACAACTAGAAATGTATTTAAGTAAAACTACATCTCATGCACACACAAATCAGGCTTAAGTTAGTTGACTGACTAGATATCGGCAGACAACTAACTACTACACTGAAGCAGATCGATGAGTTTCTATTATTATTATGATTATTATTTTAAATTATTGTCTAGATAGCTCTGCATTGATTGGTAAGATTACCATCTTTCAGTTACGAATGATTCAGATCTATGTACAGCTTACAGAATACAGACCATCCACATGTGATTTGGGATATTTTTCAAACAATTACTAGTTTTACTGTTTCAAAGACCAAGAAAAAGGAAATTAGAAAACTGAAGAGACAAGTACCAACTATATATTCCTCTGTGATGATTTAAAAGGAAATTTGAACTATGAAAAGATAAGTTTTAACCAACATGCACATATCCGAGTTTGTCAATGTAGCATAAACACTTCTATCATGGAGCCGTACTCGTGTCTGACATTCCGACACCCGTGTCTGATGCCGACACTTTTTTGATCACTTCTGGATGCTTCTAAAACATTTTTAATTAGGTATTATAGTATTTTAGTTTAGATACTTGTTGTAACTTCTTCGATATGTGTCGTACATTTCTCATATACTTCTTTCTTCCAGTTACATGTTTGATATATTTATCTTCATGTATATATCAAAGGCCACATATCAAAATATTCGTTTGCATGAACCTATGATAAATTTAGATATCTTTCAATATAATTTCAATATAAAAAGTCTAATACATTGAGTTACACTATACAAATCTAAGGAACATATTTATGTATCTATGTAACTATGTACGCATGCATGATATCTGCATTTCCTCTTTTCATTTGTTCATATTCTCAATATATTTTAGTGTCACATTGCCGTGTCCCTATGGCCTACTTTTTAAGAAATTATCATATCCTGTGTTCGTGCCGTACCTATATCATGTGTCCGTGTTCATGCTTCTTAGGATTTTTGTGATATTTATTTGCAAAAGTACTAATTTTTATTTTTCAAAAATCAGTAAAAGGGAAACTAGAAAAACGAGAAGACAAGTTATGCGATATCTTTTATCAAAATCTGTATAAAGAATAAAACATGATTCTTTTACCGTCAATGCCATGCAGAATGCTATAACCACTGATAACCAGACCGCATTAATGGGGACCTCATGCTTGTTCACTTTGTACAACACAGATGATAATGGCATTGCTCCATCTCTAGCGAATGCATACACCAACCTGAAATGTTTCTGATGAAATTCAGACTCAAAAATTATCTCAAAGAAACAGAAGATGACAAGTAGGGAATTGACGTTCATTTGGATCATTAACCTGGAATTGCTTGTGACACTACTGATACCACCAGAGAACAACGCCATTGCAACAACCCCCAAACAAATGATTCCCCCAACTCCACTGCCGTATCTGTTCTTGAAAGCGAGATAGAAAATTTCAGCAATGGCATAGCCAGCAGCATCATTGTCACTGCTTAATAGATAGGGAATGTTCATCGCAACAAATGAAATGCTAATGAGATAACCCCAACCGATAACTCCTGACAACATAACTGAAGTTATTATTCCCATTGCTGAACTCTTGTCCGCTTTCTTTGTTTCCTCTGTCTGCTCAATCAACACGACAAGTTAACATAATTATCATGAAAAATTAAAATGTATATCTTCATTTGTTTCTAGTAACTAAAACATAATATGCATACTGAAAATTTCAAGAAATGAAAAGACCCTCTCACCAAGTGCGCAGATGCATCATATCCAGCCATTGAGTACTGACTCATCAAGAGTCCTAAAACAAAAATGTAGATCTTGCTGTGAATTCCAGCATCATTTTCAGTGTTGAAGTGAGTAAACACAAACTTGATACTAGTCTTTTCGGGGGACACAGAAGGAATCAGTATCATAAGCACAAAAATACCTGTAAAAGAATCATTTCAGAGAAAAATGCAAGAGATTTGTACATTATTAAAACTGGGACCTTCACCAGCCATATTCACCTACTACATTCCATATTGCACCAAGTCGACCAAATACAGATAACCATGAGATTGGAAGACTATTGATAGTGCCATGGATTAGCAACACCCCACCATGAAAACAGATTACTAGGTATTTAGATGCTAAGTATCCCCCTCCATTGGCTCCACCAGTGCTAAGCAGAATGATCACTTGAAGTAACTGTGCAAATGCAAATTCTGTGCTTGCAGTACCCGCCCACTGTGTCAAATTTGAAATATATAAGTTCACTAAAATTCTTCTTTCCATTATGAAAATAAAAAGGTGATATTTGGGTTACCTGTCCAACTACATTGAACCTGCATGAAACAAAGATGGAACAATTGTAAACTTTGTGTAAACTGACACTGATTTTACTCCCAGATAAGATTAGCTTACTGTAAGATGAAAACGATCAAAACACGGAAAAAGAAATAAGCCTTTCACCACTTGTTTTTTTTCATGTTTTTTGCTAATTACCAGTGATGTGTTTTGTTATTTATTTCGCATTTCAAAAATTAAAATGTGAGTAATAAAACATTTAATATATGTATACACATAAATCTATACCACACAAACTTTTTATACATGTAAAAATTATTTATATGTGGATATAAATACTAAAACTGTATACATGCATGCATACATACAAACATACAAGCATGTATGCGTGTGTATTGATTATATCAGCAATATGTTGCGACATTGTGAGTCTTCTGACAAAGATTTAAAAACTAGAAATAATTATACATATAAACTGCTTATGTACGCAAAGCGGGAAATGCCAATAGTTTGGAGTGTGTAAAATAAGTCATAATGGTTCAACCTCAAATAATTATATTGCAAAAAGAAAAACAATCCAAAAAGAAGTTTCTTCTAACTAAATAGGGTTTTTAGATATTAGTCCTTACAATCGTTCATATTTTAATATTAGTCCCTCAAATCTTTCAAATTGCTATTTAGTCCCCAAATCCTATAAGTTATATCAAATTAGTTCCTCTAATTAGTTTCCAATCATATAGAGAGAATATTATGTTAACTTTAACAATTTTACATAATATAACCATTATATCCTTGCAGTGTATTGAATGAAATTAAGTGAACGCATCCATCTTTTTCCACTTGAATTAAAACCTAATCCAACCATTCTAGACCCTGACCAGCCTAAATCGCTCCCTTACTAGAACCCATCTTCTCCAATCATCCTTTCCAAAGGACAAAAACCTGATGCTTATCTCTTCCTCTCTTTAAATCCCAAAGATTTAAATCTCAATCCTTCTCTCCTCTTTAAACCCGCCACTCCATTCCTCTACCTCTCTTTCAAGAAGATAAAATCTCAACCCAATCCTCTTCCTCTTTGTAAAACCCAGAAAACCCACATGCTCCATTCCTCCTCTCTTTAAAGTAGAAAAATCCCAATCCTCTTCCTCTTTGTAAAACCCATAAACAGTCGGGGTCATTAAGTGATTGACAATCCTTAATTAACCCACGTCAAGCTATGATTAGCACTTGAATGGAAAAATTGACAGAAGGACTAATTTAGTGTAACTTAAAAAATATTAGGGACTAAATAGCAATTTAAAAGATTTGAGAGACTAATATCAAAATATGAAAGATTCGAGGGACTAATATATTAAAAGCTCAAAAAAATAATATTTCTAGCTCTCTCAAATTCATTGTTTCATCATCTAAAACTGTTTGTTTTTATGTGTATTATAGAGAAATTATTAACATTTGCATCCACAATATACTGCATATGTAAAGTTGTTTACACATCTGTATCCACAATATGTTTCTTTTCATATGTAACAAGATATTTAATTTTCTTTTAAACTACTCACATGTTCCATAACCTATATACTTTATGTTAAAAACTATTTATACTATATTTCCATAAAAATAGTAACCGTCTCTAAAGCTACTTGCATTTATAAGACTTTTTACATTACTTCCAAATTTATTTTCATAAAGAAAAGATTTCCATGCTCCCTGGACTTTTTACGTGTTTCTAAAACCTATTCAAATTTTCATCATCATGGAAGTACATAATAGCGCAGATACAGATGTATGAAAATGTGTTCAACTTTAGGCTAATTTATTTATTTTTATCTATAAACAATTTGCATACTTAACTTTAGTGTTTAGACTGCATAATCAAGCACTTCTATGTGATTATGAAATTATCTAAACAAATATTTCTTAACAAATTAACATGTGTAAAAACATATTCTTCTTTAAGAAATACAATACCTACACAACAATCTACTCAAGAAGTGTTTTTAGGGTAAATAGCAAAAAAACCCTTGTACTATTGGTCATGTAGCACTAATACGCTTTGAATTAGGTTATTGGTAAGAACACCCTCTAAGTTGACAGTGTTCAATTTTTTCTCGCTTTGCCCTTTCCTTTTTTGTCTTCCTCATCTCCTTCTCTTTCACCCATCTCTCACTTTTTCTCCAATACTCATCTCTTAACTCAAGGTTAGACCGCCTTTCCCCCTCCTCCCTATCTCTTTCACCTCCCTTCCCCCCCCCCCCCCCTCAGGGGCGGACCCAAGGGGGGCGGGGCAGGGGCAAACGGTCCCTCCAATCCGTAAAATTTCTATATAGATATAGTTTTTTCACCCCTCTCGAGAAAGAAAAAATGAATAAGGAAATCATTGTTGGTCAATCGCGAGTAGGAGAGGAATTTGCTACAAAACTAGTCATTCCAAATTCAAAATAAACAGTTGTAAAATGCTACCCTTTAGGAACATGGGCTATGGAGATTTAAGTACATGTAAATTCAAAAGAGGCAATTGCATGGTGTTGCTATACATTAGAAATAATGGGATCAGAGAGATTTAACCATATCTTTAATTGTAATTAGTTTAAATTTAAAAATGCCAATAATATCTAATAGTCATCTACTATTAACTCTATCAAGTATTTAAGCAAGATCGATAAGCTCCACAAAACGGGGGGAAATAAAAAAAAAAGCAAATTTGATTTGAATCTTAGAAAAATATTTTATTATAAATTTTTTTTAGATTGATCTAATATTCTAAACTTTGATTTTTATCAATATAGATAATATTAGTGATAACTTTGGTCGATTTATTTATTTTTTAATAAAACATCTGATCCGGTGAGATGAATTGAGTGGAGTGACCTCAATAATTTATATTTATACTTTCAAGTTTTATTTTCTTCTACTAACCTAGTTTAGAGATTATTAGTGCTTTAATGTCAATAGCACAGGGTCATTCTGCTTTTACACTCTTTCTTTATTGGCTGACATTATAGGCTGAATCAAATAGTTCTTGCAACCGGGCTCAACTTGGGCTCCCACAACATTAACCTACCAAAAATATGCTCGAGGGGATTCGACTTAGTAGATAAAGATTTTTTCTTGTTCTTTAGAAATGTTTACATCTCTAAACTGTGGCATTTGCGTAAGACATTTAGGAAACAACTTTTAGTAAAAGATAGATTATGAGATATGTAACATCTTGACTTTTCTAGTGACCTGTGTCGTGTTAGAAACACAGGCACTAGACAGGAGACTTCAGTTTTGTTGGTAATTATGGGTAATTTTTAGAATTTTTCGCGTGTTGGTGTGACGTGTCATATTGACTTCAGCATTTTATGTCCATTCAACATAAAATGTGAGAAAAGATAGCTGGCTTTGACTAGAATATGTAAAATTTAGGACAAAGTAGATGTGTGGCATTTCAAATGGTGATGATTTTTGTGAAAGGGACAGGAAAAAATAGTGCCAAATATGGTGTAACGAGAATAAAAAACATAGCACAATTTGCACAACTAGGATAATACTAAAATGAGGAAAGACATGAATGGGTAATAAATTTGACTTTTGAGCCAAATAAGTTGTTGTTAATGGACTACGACTAGAATATCATACAAATTAAAATAAAGAAGAATTAAAGTTTACTAGAAAATAAACCCAAATCCTCAACCAATGCAGAGACTATTCCTTGACATACCAGCCAGTGATCCAGGAAGCAAATGGGGCCCACTCCATGCCGGCAAGCTTTGCACTCCAGTAATACAACCCACCTGAGGTGGGATACGCCGAGCAAATCTCAGCCATCGACAGCGCGATGAATGCATTGAAGATTGAAACCACAACCCATCCAATCGTTGCTGACACAGGACCACCATACCTGAGGCCTGTGTTGTAGGTTACAGTGATCCCCGCAAGCACTGATATGACTGAGAATGAGAAGGCAAAGTTGGAAACCACCCTGTGGTTCAAAAACTTAAAGCAATTAGATGAGTGAGATATTGTTAACAAAGAAAATTTTAAGAGAGAGAGAGAGAGATTCACGAGAGTTGGCGCTTGAGCTCTTGCTTGTAGCCTAGCTCGCGGAGTCTGGCTTGGTCTGAATCCAAGTTGAGAGAGAGATTTGTTTGATTTCTCTTATGCTCCATCTCTCTTTGAGAATGGTTCAAGACTGAGAGTTTAGTTCTTCTTATAGAGATTGAAGGGGAACACTGAAGACTATTTACAGTGATTATTGGGCCATTGACAAATATGAAAGCAATAACGCATCTAATCTTAAAAGATAGGAGACTAACCATATTAATTAATCATTTTAAGAAATGTAGGGAGAACTGTTCACTGTTTTAAGATCTTCATCCAATGAGTGAAATACAGTTTTTAATTCTATTAGTGCTCTAATGAAAAAACTAACCAATTAATGACCAGGTCAAAACCTGCAAATGCAAACAGTATGTGCTTGGAAGCTAGTAAAGGAGGAGAATGAAAATAAAAGAAAACAAAGAAAACAAAAGAGAAGTCTTGGCACCTAAAGAGAATATGATTGGACCCAAAATTCTACTTCTATTCTGCTTAGATAGCTACATAAAGGAATTTCTTGAATCAAAAAAAAATGCTTCTTCCCTAAAAAAAAATTTCTGCACTTATTTCAACTCTATTGAAATGAAATTATATTATTCAGTTTTGATTCTGAAGAACAATGAGGATTTGATTAATCATGCATTCAATTAAACTATGAATTTGGGAGACATTTAGAATCAAGAACATACAATGAAAGTTTAGCGCTTACAATATCAAGCACGCGATAGGAGGCCGAGGCTATTTTGAATAACTCCAAGCTCCACAACAAGCAGCAATACGGAATGATCTCTTGCGGAATATGACAGGAGCAGCATATCACAGTTTGAGAGCACTCGCAATGTAGTAGCCTCTACCACTTCATACCGAGCAACACCCCTACTATGTCTCATCCGATGACAGCAACATACAGCTACATAAAATTGTGAAACAACTAACTCAATCCGTTCTCCATCAAGGTAGCATTGGGGTCCACTGCCGCATTTTCACAAACAAGTTGAGCGCATGGCAATGAAGATATCATTTGATACGCAACAGACTAACAAATGGTTGTACATAAAGCTAGTGTGATTGTAAGCCCCTGTACACTTTATCAGATGGCCTCTGTTACTCTCTTCAACAACTAATTTTTCTCTTGAGGTAATTTGAGTTGTGCATTTACAGCTAGAGCTAGAGCACTTGCACCAACCGCGCACTGGCTTGATTCCCCCACAACAACAGCGTCCGCTTCAAACTGCAAATGTCAACAGTCAGTTTAATCCATCCAATCCAGTGTGGCAATTGAACAAGCATCTTGAGTGCATTGCAACAAAGGCATTGTTCACAGAAGGCAAGAAATGGAGCCAGCTTTCTAGCCTTTCTAGCCCACCATCATATCCCCAGACAAGAGCTCCTTCATCACCCAACAAACATCAGCTACATTCAATTAGGGAAAAACCCAAGCTTTCCCAAAAGAGCATCGATGCCCAGATAAACAGAAGCATACGAGTTTCGTATACCCCCAGGAAAGCATTCAACACTAAGTTTGTTTGATTGTCGTAATTGACCGTAATTCGTAAGTCATAATTGGTAAACTCTTTTACAGCTATAAATGAGTTTCATGCATTGTAAGTTTTATGGTGTTTCATTGATAATATAAAGTTATAAGTGAGAAAGTGTAATGTATTTTACAGTGTTTGGTTGTCGTAATATGTAAGTCGTAATTGAAAAAATTGACCATAAAATTAACTATTTGATAATTTAAAAATTTTAATATTACAAATAAATATTAAAAATGTTAAATATTAAAAAAATTAATATTAACATAAAAAAATAATACAAGGATGACCACAAAATTAACTATAACTGAGCTATAAGTGAGTGGTAGTTGAATTGCGTAAGTTTTTTACGAATTACTGTCCAAACAAACACCATAAATGTAATTAAATTATAAGTCATTTACAAATTAGGGACCTTTAGGCTTTTTACGACAAAACAACCGAGGCCATCACTGCGGCATTTGCACAAGCACTTTGAGTTTGGCCGCATAATCGAGGGCACCTTAGAAACAGAGCTCAAGGTGTGGGCCTAACATTTGGGCCGGAAATTTTGTCCCGTCGCAATTGGGCTTTAACAACATGTAGCCGTTTGAAATGGTTTAGAACAGAGGCCCAAGGTTTCAAGACCATTAACATTGTCAAAGTCCACGAAAGAAAAAAAAACAGAGAGAGAGAGAGAATTTTTTTCCTTTTTCTTTTCCTATTTTATTCAGTCAGAGGAACTGATAAGCATCAAATATTATATAAAACTGGTGTTTTGGTTTATTTTCTATGTACAGTTGACCTGAAAATATGTTATCTGTTGTTACTTAATTAATTAATTGTTTGTTTTTCATAATTATTTTGATAATTGTTGATGAAGATATTCACACCATTTGCAGCTCAATGAGCTCACGATCTTCTCACTTCTCGTTGCTAACTGACACGAGATAAGCACCTTCTCCTTCTCCCCTTATAAAAGGAATATGTGATTATTTCTTTACTATAGAAACTTTGTTTTTCTTTTTTCATTTTATTGTTTTTCAAGCTAGAAATATCAAGCCACCGGTCCCAATTCAAAATGCAAGTTAATGTTTGCTCTATTTTAAGAAATTGGAATGAGTGAGATAGGAACAAATTATAAGACAATGGTTGAAAATTCAAAATGTAGTACTAATCTGTTCTTCGGATTGATCGTAGCAGTTCTGATCACGGGTCACGATTGCAGCCGTTGCTTTTAGACTCATTTTCAAATCTTTGCATTGATTCTCTGTCATGGAGGCTGTTTAAAAAAGTTACAAATTTATAATTTAGTCACTAATTCTCTTTAATGGGCCTGTTTATCACCTTGTGCCTCTCATTTTATTCTCGTTTCTTATTAGAATTGACATTACTGCAAACTCCTATTTTCAGATAAAAAAACTCTACTTTTTTTTATTCTTATTTATTACAATTCAGAATATACAAATTGAGATTTTGTAGGGAAAAAATAATATAAATTTTCATTTACACTTTTTGCAGTGAAAATGAATTCAATACAATGCAAACTATTTTTACATTTACATGTTCCTGACGGGGAAGGAATTTTTTTTAAACGCTTACACGTTTTACATAGAGGGAAGATACTTTATAAGTACAAATCTAGTTATTTTGTGCTTGAGAGAAGTTGAAACTAATCTATTAGCCGGGTTATTGTACTAGTCTGGTACCATCCTAAATTCTCTATCATTATATTATAAGGATTATTATTAAATCAGTTAAAAAAAATTAAATTGTGCATATTATTGATGAGGGCAATGTTTGTATATACAACCATTTCAATAATATGATAAAAAAACTTAATCCTCCTAATATCATTAGTATTATATATTCATAATCCTAATACTATTTTAACAATTATATTTGTATCAACGGTTGGAAGTGTATTTTATTCTCAAAAACACCGTACGATTCGAGAAATAGAAATGGCAGTTTGCAAAAGTTATTTTCTTACATAGATTATCTAAAGCCAACCACATCTTAGATCTATAGCTTGCAAGCAATCCAGTATCTCTTCCGAGTGGTGGTAAGGTGAATATTTGGACAGAAATGAGAATCACGAATCATTATAAAAATCATGGCATTGAAAATTTCTATTTTAGATTAAAAAGTTAAAACCTTTTGATTGTCTGACATTTCTTTCCAATGGTCTTTTGCTTGAACAAATACTATTACCTCATCTTAAACTTTATAGCTCTCATGTAGCCAATATCCGCTTCTGCTCTAATGTCATCTTAATCTCGAAACTTCACATATAGTCTATTCTCACATTTTATCATTGCGCTAGACCTCACTGTTGCGCTTTCCAGAGGAATCCAACGTGCGTCAATCACCGAAGATCAGCGCTCCAAATGCCGAGGCAATTACAAACTAATATGACACAAACCAAACAATCAAAGAGAAAGCGAGGAAACACAAATTTAAGGAGGTTTGACAATTACTTACGTCCTCAGGACAGAAGGTAGAAAGATCTTATTAATCAATCAATTACAAGATACAAACATAGAGACAATACCTTTTATATATAGCCAGAGAATCTCTGAAGAAAAAGAAATCAATTAATCTAAATTCGGATCAGAAACGAATCCATAGTCGAAATAGAAAACAGCCAGAACACGCATCCCGATCGACCGACTCCTTATTGTGGTCGTCCGCTCAGACGATCGCTAGGCAAACAAATAGAGAGCCAACTCTCTGTTAAACTCTGGCATCTCAATCGTTACCGGTCGACCGACTTCTCTTGCTGTCGCTGCTTCCTCTCTGCACTCGATAGCCCGGTCGACCGTTACTTCCTTTATGCATTGTGCATGGCCGGTCAACCAAACTACTGTCTACGGCTGTGTTTGGTCTTCTACCATGCACCGTTGAACTCCGATCTCTGCGCTATCTTCTCCGATGAGTTAAAAAACTCTACTAACAAGATTTTTATACTCTCTATCCATAGTTTTTCACCTCGGTGAAGATTTCTCAAATTTAAGCGGAACACAATATAGCACCATGTCGACTCAATTGAGTTGCACCAATGTGGTTGCCTACATACTCCTTGCTCAGGGAACCAAGTCATCCGTAGTTCATCCAAATAAGCTCCACCGAGCTCAACCACCTGAAATCAAATCTGCAGCAATGAACTTAATTGGCTGAATCATATGAACCTCCTTATCAATACCATCATGGAGAACAATGGCCTTCAATTTGAGCTTGTCTAGCTCACCAATTTGAGTATCATGTTTCTTCATTCATTTTTGTGGATTTAACTTAGTTCCTTTCGTTGCAACCAATTCAACTTGTTCAGTATTCCTCATGGCTATATGATCTCCATCCAGTGTCACATCTGGTGAGATCCCAAATGATACCAAAGAAACTAAAAATGGTAGAGTAGCATCAACCTCCACTTGCTGTGATACATCTTTGATCTTCAAACTCTCCACCTGCTGAGAGATGGTAGAGCCTCTCCACATGCTGCAACCTCCACCTGTTGTGGTACGTCTTTGATCTTCAACCTCTCCGCCTGCTGAGAGATGGTAGAGCCTCTCCACATGCTGCAATCTCCACCAGCTGTGGTACATCTTTGATCTTCAGGCGGAGAGATGGTAGAGACTCTCCATATGCTGCAATCTCCACCAGCTGTGGTACATCTTTGATCTTCAACCACTTCACCTGCTCCACCAGCTGTGGTACATCTTTGATCTTCCACCACTTCACCTGCTGAGAGATGATAGAGTTCAACAATGAATGACACTCAAAAACACAAACTTTTTTGCTCACAGATTTAACTTGCCATCTTTCACACTTAAGTAGGTCCGCAGCAAACTACTTAAAATGACTTGTCAATTGTGCAAAATGGCAAGCCCATTGTAAAGGAGTACCAGTGTCAAATATCAATTGTAAAGGAGCACCAGTCACCATCCCAAAAGACTAGCTTTTTAGGCGGAGTTGTCCAAATCCTTATATACCCAAGACCATCCTCATTTCTAGCCGATGTGGGACTATCTGTTCGATCTAAATCCCAACACTCACCGACTTCTACCTTTGCAGTAGTCAGCTATATCTGTGGTATCAGTAATTTCTCGTTTTGATTTACCTTTGCAGCCAAACAATACGTAAACATCAAAGACTTCTTAAACTCTTTTTAACTTTAATTACGTGAAAAGAAAAAAAATAAAACATAAATATTTCCGTTATGAGAACATTCAAACTCCCAAATGAGTGAATTATACACATACAAAAAGAAAATCTTGTAATTACGCACATAAACTATGACTTAATTAATTTTCCCTGGAATATATAATTTACATGTTCATTTCTTTCACACAAGAAGGAAAAAAAAAAAATCTCAAAAATCAGAAACCCCAAAAAACCAAAGAACACATGAGAGGAGCTGATGTCTAGGTTGAGACATGACAGTGTTGTAGACACGGAGTATCATCCTCGTCTCAAACTCTTCTGCATTCTTCACTGTAACCTCTCTCGCTTGGTACTCCAAATAGCACTACTCTATCTCCAATAATCTTTAACGCCTGTATTGATTTTTTTTTTTTTTTTTTTTTACTTCTTTTTCCCAACATAACATCAGAGGAAAAGAAAAGTACAAGCTACAAACTATTTAAAAAACAAACCAAAAACAAATTTGAATTCTTTTTTTTTTTTTTTGAGAAAATAAAAAGAACAAATTCGAAATCATGTCATTTAATAGGAAGGAAGTCAATATATGTTTATCAAGGACGCCATTCGATAAGTCAACAACCAATAGACGATAAAAATGCGAGGTAATTTCTTTTATTCTGTGCAAAAATCTTAACAGCTTGGTCGGTGGATTTCATACAGATTTCGAATATCCAACTTTTTATAAATATGTTCAGGCCAAGTTAATTAATTATTTTTTCTCATCTCCTGCTTCGGACTGACTGAATACGAGACGCATATTCTAACAATATATTTATAAGCAGCCAAACCACAACTAGCGGGTCCCTAGAATGGGCGTGTTTGGTTGCAAGGAAGTGGGCATAAGTAAGAAAATGGGGAAGTATAATTGCTCACTTCCTTATCTGTTCAAACACCGAAAAAGAAAAATAAGAAAACCCCTTTTACTTTTTTTTTCTCTCTTTTACATAACTATTTCCTCACTTCCAGAGTGCTACAGTTAATTTTGTGGCCATGTAAATCTCATTTGTAATAAGTTGTAGTATAAAACAGTTAATTTTTTGGTCATGTAAATCTCACTTGCATTCTAATTACAGTCCATTTTTTATTTTTCTTAATTAATTTTTATTTTAATATTATTTTGCGGTCAATTTTGTAGTCAGCTTTTCCACTTTCACTTTCTATTACCATCCAAACACCGGAAAAGACATAACATTTTTCAAACCACACTTCCCAACAACATTCAAACACCGAAAAACTTACCAACCAATTCTCAAGTTCCAAAGGGAACTATCACCACTTCCTCATTTTCTTACATTCTCACTTCCATCCTTAACCAAACAGGCTCAATATCTCAAACAACATTGTACATTAGAAGACAAATTCGAACCATCCACAAGAATTGTCTTGTATTGACTGTTCCCATGCCTGACAAGATTCCTTGAAAGTTGTGTGCTGATTTAAAATATAGTGGAATTGGGAGGCCTAGAGTGAATAAAGAGGTCCAATGTATCATTATCTTTGTTAACAAAGGGAAGGAATTGCCTTCAGAGAAAGATGCCATGAGGTTGTTTATTGTGAAGTCTACGTGGGCAGTTTGTTTGTAGTATCAAGAATTTGACATGCAAAGACTTGGCCACTTCTAAATAAATATAGGGGCCGTTTGTTTCGCGTAAAAGTCCGTAAATCGTAAATGACTTACAACCCAGTTACAGTTACGGCGTTTGTTTGGACCGTAATTCGTAAAAGGCTTACACAATTCAATTATCACTCACTTGCAACCCAATTACCACTCACTTGCAACCCAATTACAGTTAATTTTGTGGTGATGCAAATTTGTATTATTTTTTTATGTTAATATTAAATTTTTTTAATATTTAACATTTTTAATATTTATTTACAATATTAAAACTTTTTAAAAAACCAAATAGTTAATTTTGTGGTCAATTTTTTTCACTTACGACTTATACATTACGACAACCAAACATCATAAAACATAATACACTTTTCCACTTACAATTTTATATTACCAACCAAACACCATAAAACTTACATGCATGTAATTCATTTACAACTGTAAAAGATTTTACTAATTACGACTTACGAATTAAGGCGACAACCAAACAGGCCCATAGGGTGTCACTGGCACCATCAACATGTAGTTAATTTGTAATTTCTTTTGAACCTTCTACTTTGAATGTAAGGGTCTTGTTTGATTGAAAAAGTCTAATTTAAATTTTCGATAAAATCAAAAATTTCAAGTGAAAAAGTTCAGCTTGTCGTTTTGTCAGTTTTCTGTTATTTCTACTTCATTTAGAGAGAAAAACTGCAGGGATGCAGAGAGGCCCCATTTTCCCCTCTTCTTTTTCCCAATCAAACACACAGGGCAAAGAGATGTGAGCTGGGCTCGCTGTTTCAGAGAAAATAAACACTTTTCCTCTTGTTTATCTGAAACAAACAATCTCTAGCGGTTTATGTTTTACTGAAGAGATAATAATGAAACGACATAAAGTTTACGGTACATCTGACGCATCTTTGTTTGAAAGAAAAATAGTAATTATCGTCGTCGTTATCGTCATCAAAGAGTAGCTATCAAGAGCACTCATATGTATGTTTTATTGGAGAGACCTTAAGAAACAAAAAACTATATATGAGGGACTATTTGTGGATCATTAGAGATTTAGAATTATTTTTCCTATATCATTAAAGGACACTGAAATTGAAAAAAAAAAAAATCAAAGATCTTGCTTTAGACCGTGATATTTAGAAAATGAAAATTACAAAAGGAAATTCATGTCGATAAATTGAGGACGTTTCGCAGTTACTATTTGGTTATTCATCAAAAATTTATGTATTCACAAAGCTAAATTTCTCGGCGCTTTTATGGTTTTCACAGAAAACTACAATGAATTTTGAAACTCACAAGAAAACTATCATAAAATAAGCTCTTCTTTACAGAGCGTCAGGTCCTAATCACAAGGTGTAGAACTGTAGAATTTAGTTTTTTTTTTAAATTTTAATGATTAAATTATAGTCTGGATTTGATTCTAGAACCATCTATTATTCAAGCTATCTTCTAACCATCCAAGCCCACATCCTTCAATTCAAACGGGTCTCCATCATGAAGACCTGCCTCCAAGGTTTCCATGATTGAGACCCGAATCCGATACGGGCCGCCAAAAACGGGTCGGGTCTGGTGACGTGGTTCTTGGGTATCTTGATTGGACGCAGCCGCTGCCCCACGAGTTCGGGCTGAGAAAGGACGGGCCACGTCAGCAAGGGAAGTCGGTCGCTGGGCCCCAAGGGGACGGAGCATAAACCACGTGGGCGGAACGTATGGACCAAGTGGGCAGCGGGTTCGGCCCACGTGGAGGTGGGTGCCGGTGACGGTTACGGAGCGGGGACGTTACCTCCCTTCCCGCCCTTTTCTTGGGTTTTATTCTGTGTGGGACCCACACGCCCGCATACAAATTCCAAATGAGTGCACAAGTTTTTTTTTTTTTTCCCACATTTTTTCCTTTTTAATTTGTTTTGCATGTGACGGGGAAACTGTAAACCGAAAGATCGGATACAGACACTCCTAACGTCCGTCACGTAACGGCGAAGCAAACCCGACACTGCTGAGATCCGTCGCTTCGCCGTTAACCCGCCACTTCAACTTTTTAAACGGATTAAAAAAAAGTCAAAAAAGTTGGTTTATATGTGTGAGCCCATTCATATATAACAAAAGAGTCAATCACGTATTGACACGTGTATTACACCTCTTATAATCTTTATGATATGTATGTGAGCTTCACACACATAATATATTATAAAAAGATTAATATACGTATGTCAATGCGTGATTGGCTCTATTATTGTATGTGTGTAGCTCACACACATAAACCGAACTCGGTCAGTGAGGACAAAAAAAACTTCATTTTCAATTTCACCCTCCCACGTTTTGTTCTGCTGCCGGTCTTATTGGGCGGTAACCTCACACGAGATTCATTGGTCTCAGCTACTTGGGCTGCTACCTCGCTCTTGGTAGGCAAGAATATTAGCAAGGGTACAAGGTTTTTTCCCCTCAAGATGTGGAAATCTTATAAGAAAATTTCACTTCAAGTCAAAGTCTATGTATTGAGTGTTTAATAGATAAATATTAATAAAATTCTTACGTTGCAGAAATTTTAGGAGGGAAAAAAAATCTCGGGTGATACATTATGAATATTTGGATACACTCATCATAATTAATTAAAAAAAAAATTAAGTGTTTTTTTTTTTTCTCAAGTAGTTGAGAATCCTTCCCTCTCATTGTCGTTGGAGAACAGGCTGACAACACTGAATGGTATGTCATTCTCTTAAATATTTGAATGTCGCCATCTTTCTCTCTCAAGTAGTCGAAATGCTTAGTAAAATATATTTCTCCTAGTTTTTGGAATACTAATGTCTTTTCTCTATTTCAGATATTTAACGTGAAGAAACGAATTTGACCTAACTAATGAAAAAAATGGTTATTTTTTTCCCAAAAAAAAATCAAATAATAAATAATTATAAAATCAATCCCTCTCAAATTAATTTCAAAACCGTCTTCTGACATGTCACATCAATATCACATCGACGGCAAGATGGTTCGCCTGCCAGCGTGGCGCCCATGCGACGTTGATGTTTTTTAGTAAGAATTGACAACCCCGAATGAGTTAAATTTTTTTGGATGTGTTGCATTCTTCGTGATTGCCAACCCCGAATAAGGACAATTTTTTTTTTTCAATTTTATTTTTCCCGGACAAGCCTGATGTGACAATTTTAGCCAAGCCAGATTCGTTCAGAAGAACCTGAACTCGTGAATCATGCTCTACTTGATTAAATCATGCACTGCACACGTGAATCATGCACTAATTGATTCGTGAATCATGCACTACTAAATTCGTGAATCATGCGCTACTTGTAAAATTTAAAAAAAAAGAAAAAGAAAAAGAAATTGCGCTTGTATGAGGTTGGCAATCCCCGACAAATCATCCCGTTATCAACGTGACGCGGACGTGACATATGAAAAGTCGAATTTTGGAATTAATACGAGGGAGGTCAGATTTTTAGAATTATTTATTACTTGAAGCTTTTTTTTTTCTTGGAAAAATAGCCCGTGCAAAAATATATACCCTTCTCCAAGTGTTGGCTAGTGATATCTTTCTCTCTCCGTAGTTCTCTCCTGTGCTTCAGGTAGACAGCTCGGAAACACTAAATGATGTATTTACCTAAATTGTGGGAATACAATACTTGTTTCTTTTTCATGTCCTTTGTTGGGAGTTGAGTCGATCAAATGCTAGATGTGAGGATGTTTTTAGGTATATAAAGATTTGGATAACTCCACCTAAAAGGCTAGTCTTTTGGGATGGTACCCAAGTCCTTCAAGTGGTATCAGAATCATGCGCCGAACTTAGTCGCGTGTGTGAATGATGTTCGACGATATAGATCCCCTAATGGAGCAAAATTCCCCAAGTCCTTCATCCTTACCCTTTATCGAAATGCATAATAAAATGTCATTCTCATACTAAATATTTCTCCTAGTTTAGAATCTCATAAACAACTATCATTTTTAAGGTTGACAATCTAAGTACTCATTTTTTTTTTCAATAATCAGTCATTTTCAATTTCAATTATAACAACATATATGTATATATGTAAACCCCACAACAGAAACTGTTATCTAGATGCCAAGATGGATCTCTATCTTATGTACGTATTCCTATAGAGAATCATCTTGCTTCAAATTTTCATTGAATATTTGAATAGAAAATACAAATTTTGATGGAGTATGGCTCATTTTGCTCCAAGTGAAATTCAATAAAAGTTGTGATATATGACTAGATAGATAGTCGTATCAACATGTACTCAACAAATAAAATACAGAAAAAAAACCAAATTATCCCTCATTCATAATAAGACCAAGTTCCTCATCAACAATACACAAAATTAAGAGATAGAGAAGTAGCAAGAGGGAAGCATCACAAACAAGAGAGGCAGGCGGAGCTGGAGGTGGTTGGGGCCGATGGGGACTAGGGGAGGTGCAGGAAAGGGCGAGGGAGGCGAAGGGGGCAGGGGTGGGGCGGCTGGCGGAGATGGGTGGAAAGGCGAGGGGAGGTGGAAGCGCTGGAGTCAAGGACTGATAAGGGGAGGTGAGGAGAAGGGTGAGGCAGGACGGAGGGGACAGATGGCGAGGATGGTTGGGGGAGGCAGAGGGAAGGGTGGGGGAAGGGAGCGGTGGATGCAGGGGCGGTGTGGGATTAGAGATTTTTTTTTTCTTTTCCTAAATGAAATTTAAGTGAGAGAGATGAATGATATTTTGAGCATTAAAAGATCAAGTGTTTTACACGCGCTCATTGTCTTAACGATCGAAGGGAAGGGAGCCATGATATCCTTGCAATTTCAAAAATCAGGATATTTTCTTTTAAAAATTGAGAGTTTAATGATTTTTTTAATGAATTTTAGCCGCAATGCGGGCCCACCGCTGGACCCAAGAGAGAGATACCAATCGAAGCGGGCAATAAACTACGAGGTAGTTGGACGGCCGAGATTCAACATCTCAATGTAGTTGCCATCTGTTTAACGACTGATTGCAACTATCCAACTGTTCGAAAATCAAACATTTGAACCAATTCTTGCCCTGTTTGCTCTGAGATCTTGATCTTTGTTTAGGTTTAGGATGGTCTTGGTTTTTTAAATGGGAGCTGTCAGCTTGTTCGGGTTGCTGAAGCAACCTGATAGCCCAATCCAATTTTCACCTAATTTTGGATGCAATATATATAGAGAGAGAGAGAGTTGTGTCCTTCCAAAAGGATTTGACACCGAATCCTTCTCACTCAAATACCAACATCCGACATTCGAATACAAGATCCTCTCCGTTGAAGTTGATTTATATTATTTCAAGTATTTATAAATAAAAAATCAACTGTTTTGATATTTTTTTTCCCATGTATCAAGTGGCGCAAAATGGACGGCCAAAAGTAGTGCGTTGGTTAGCTCTATGTCTTTAGACATACAAATTCTCGATCAGACCATTTGATTATGAACTAAACATTTAAAAACCCGCACAAACCTATTTTTGTTAGGTTTCAAACGTTCTACACCGTTTAACTAACCAACTCATTATTTAGGCCGTTCGTGTTTTTCCTACTTAATGTATGGGCAAAAAGTATTTAAAATATTTGATTTTTGGTTTATAGATACTTGAGATAATATAGATCAACTTCAACAGAATGAATCTTATATTCGAATGTTGTACGGTTGTATTTAAGTAGAAAGGATTCGGGCTCGAATCCTTCCAGAATGATATAAGTTTATCTCTCTCTGTGTGCGCGCGCGTGCGCGCGAAAATATTTGAGTGAAAATCGGTTCTCACCGGAGCTTCGTGCGAACTCCACAACCGACCATCTCATGGATGATCCGAACCATTCATCTTAATCTACATACTCTAATTAAGATACCAATGAAAAATCACGCAATTCCGAGCTTTTTTACCTATGCATCAAATGACATCTTTATTCCACGGCTAATATAAAAAATTGTAACCGTTTAATGCATGAATAAAAAGGTTCAGAATCGCCTGATTTTTTATTGGTAGTCTAATTAGAATATGTAGATCAAGATGAAAGATTGGGATCATCTATGGGGTGGTGGATCGTGGAGTTCGCACAAAGTTTCAGTGAGAATCAGTTCTCACTGGAATAGTTCCAATATATGAAAATATTCGAGCTGATTTTTCAATACACACAAATACACACAGAGGAATTTCGTTACACCCCAATGTCAAATCGTAAATAGAAAAAATTTATCTTCATAATTTTGTTCACTTCAACCACTTCTTTTTTTTTAAAACCAACTACATGCACCCACGTGTCAAGCGCAGAAGCGTTTCTCAGTAGCGAAAGACGCAAATGCTCACGCATTAATCGCTTTGAAAAAGCGAATCACTTTGAAAATGCTCACTGCGAGTTGGTGTGTGTATGCGTGTGTATGTATCACTGCGATCATGATTGCAGTTCTTACAACAAAAAAAAACCCATTTCTGAGATTGCAGTACTCATAAAATGTCTTATTTCTGAGGACTGCTATATGGTCGCAGTCCTCACAAAAATGTCATATTCCTGTGAATGTGATCATAATCGCAGTCCTCACAAAAATGCTATGCTTCTGAATTTTTGTAGAACTGTGACTATGATCGCAATCCTCATAAAAACATAATTTTCAGCCTATATTGAGACTGACAATGATTACAGTCCATGCAAAATGCCTTCATTTTTAATTAATAAAAGGACTGTGACTATGTCTTCTAATAAAGGTCTGCGACCATAGTCGCAGTCCTGGTCACAATTCTCATATAGAACTGCGATCATGAGTTACAATCTACATTTAGCATCGACATCATCAACAGAGTCCCGTTCACTACAGTCCCGTTCACTGACATCGAATGATCCCTAATACTTTCCAGATGTAAATATCAAATCGATCACAACTACAAACTCATCGCGCGCACGAACAAACGAGATCTGCAAAAAGATCGATCCCAAAAAAATTGATCCGGGGAGGTTTTGCCCCCGAGACCCCGGGGGGGCTCCATGCCCCCTTCCAACCCCGATGGTGACCTGATCGTACAAATCGACCTACGGATTACTCTGCGTCGGGGTCAAGATTGAGGAAAAACAACGTCAAGAATAATGAGGGAAGGTAAAAGAGAAAATGAAAATATATTAACAAGTGATGATTGGGAGGAATCAGTTTATGTTGTCGTGATGAGGCTATAGCGAATCAAATTATGACATTAAGTTTTTTTTTTTTAATTATAAAACAAAGTAAGTGATTGTATATATCTTTTTATTAAAAAACACCTATTTTTCGCTATTATAAATGAAAATAGATCTCTGCCACCACATTAAAGTCACTTAGAATCACTTTAATATAAACAAAAAATTACATATATTTAAATAATATGTACTTTTTTTTTAAGAATAATACCTACATTTCTATCATAAATAACAACAAACCTCAGTTAACATATGTTAGTAGTCTGCCTTAAATCTGATATCAAGCTTTTACTTGCATATTATGTAGGGCTATTTGGTTAGGGGTGAAAGTGAGGAAGTGAGGAATTAGTAATAATTTCTTTTGAAACTTAGGAATTGTGTGAGTTTTCTAGTGTTTTGATGCTGTTAGGAAGTGTGGTTTGAAAAATGTTATGTCTTTTCGGTGTTTGAATGATAATGTGAAAGTGAAAGTGAAAAAGTTGACTGCACAGTCGACCGTAAAATAATATTAAAATAAAAATTAATTAAGAAAAAAATTAGATTGTAATTAGAATGCAAGTGAGATTTACATGATCACAAAATTAATTGTTTTGAGTTACGACTTATTACAAATGAGATTTACATGATCACAAAATTAACTGTAGCACCCTGAAAATGAGGAAGTGATTGTATAAAAGAGAAGAGAAAAGGAAATAGATTTTCTCATTTTTCGTTTCTAGTATTTGGATAGATAAGGAAATGAGCAATTATACTTTCCCGTTTACTTACTTCCACCCACTTCCTTGCAACCAAACACGCAGTTGAAGTCACTAGAAGTCTCCTTAATTTAAACAAAATTGCATATGTTTTTCAATATGGAGATTAATTATTTAGAAATTTAGGGTCTGTACAATTACCACTAATTCAAAGAATATAGGTGAATTATGATACACGTTTCTGAGAATGACATAAAAAAGAGAGAAAAGATGTCATTACAGTAAGAAAAATGAAAAATATTGCACACTATTATATATTTGTGGGCTTAAAATTGCGTCAAAATGTAGAGAAAAATAATTAAGAAAACTTCAAGCAAGAAATTTGAAACGGGTACGTTTCTTTCAGGATCCGACCTGCTCTCTTTCTCCAAACTCAAACCCGACCCGCAACAAATCCCAATCCGCCACTGACCGAAACAACCCGTTAGCTACGGACAACCACCCCCGGCTCTCTCTCCGTCAACTAACGCCGTCAACTAACGTCCACCTCCCCAACCGTCAAATCCGACAGTTAGCTCGTATAAATACCCCGCCCTCCCTCGGGTCCGCTCACCACCCTCTCGGACTAACCCGCGATGGACCACACCACCGGCGCCGAAGGCGGGTCGGGTTCGGGTTTCATCTCGATACTGGACCAGATCCGATCCGATAAGGAGGAGAACCGGGTCCAGTCCGCGAAGGAGATCCGGAGGCTGACGAAGACGTCGTCGAGGAACCGGCGGTTGCTCGCCGGCGCCATCGAGCCGCTGGTAGAGATGCTGAGGGCGGAGAGTGCGGAGTCCAACGAGGCGGCGATTCTCGCGCTATTGAATCTTGCGGTTAAGGACGAAAGGTACAATCTTTGGGGTTGGAAATGAATACTTTTGGCATTGCATATTTATTTTATGGGTTTTACAGAATTTCTTTGTTATGGGTTTTTGCCAATTTCTGGATTTGATATAATTTTTTTCCTCAAAAAATGATTTTTTAGGATTGGGGTAACGGAAACTACGATAGGTTCTATTTGATTTCTGTTGATATTTGAATTTCAGTGGAGATGAGTTGTAATGGGCTGTGCCTTGGACTGTTATAAGAATTATTAAGTTTTTTAATCCATATAATTAATCTGACTCCTCAGAATAATTGTTTTGTCAAAAAATGATTTTTAAGACTGGGGCATGTTTTCTTGAGTTTATTTGGTTATATTGGATTTGTGTTGATATTTAAATTTCAGTTAGGATTAGTACAATGGGCTCAGTCTTGGACTGTTATAAGAATTATTAAGTAGTTTTATGTTTATTTTTATTTGTTATCTGCATAGTTAATCTGGCTCCTCTGTTCTTTGAGTTAGTAGAATTTATTCCTGTTTATTGTTTTCTTTTTTCAGATTTTTTATCTATAAACCGTATATTGTGTTGGTTACTGCCAAATTATCTTGATTTTCTATTTTCATACTATTATTGTGTTTTATAGAATCTTATTCATGTGGGTTTGGTTGAGTTGTAAAGGGAGACTTTAGATTGATGGTAATAGGTAGGTGGCCCTTTTATTTGTTTATTTATTCTTAATTATTAAATTAAATCCTTCTTGCCTCTGGGAAGTATATGCAATATTTTGTGATTCATAGTTTTACAAATAATAATATTGTGAATCAAGGTCTTGAGAAGAAATATTGCTAAACAACTGGTTTTTATAATACTAAGTTAGGCTATTTTGATATTAACTTATTGGTGCTGAGGTTCTGTGCTCTTTAATAAATATGAGATTAATTAAGGTTTGAAAACAAAATCAATTTGATATTGTATCTTCTTTTATGTCTTATTGTATCCTTATTAGCTTTTGAATTTTTGCTTTATTTTGGGTAATTAGGACCTTCCTTCTTTGTGACATCCATGGATGGACTTCTTGTCCTCTTCTTCTCTTAAGAGTGATATGCATGGTAATTTTCTATTATGTGAGAACTTTTGAGAAAAAATATTGCTAAACAAATGATTTTCTAATACCAAGTTAGTTCATTTTTTTCTTTTGATAACTGGGTTTCTAATGATATGAGTTTGATTAAGGTTTTAAGGACAGAATTAAGTTGTATATCTCTTCCTTTGTCTTCTTGTGTCTTTATTCACTTTTGCATTTTGTTTTGTTTTGGGTGCTCTGAGTTTATCCTTTCTTTGTGACATCCATGAAACACCATGTGCTTTTTCTCTTAAAAGTGATAGGTAATGCGAATGTTCTATCATTATGCAAGACTAGTTACAAATTAGCTTGTTTCTTTACTTTTAACATAATTGTTGGATTTATGGGATTCCATTGGTATGCAATTGTTTCAATTGTGAAGAACTTTAACTTGATGTTACATCACTCTTTCTCTGTCTTTTATTTCCTTTTTCTTTTGAGGTTGCTTTTATTTTGGGTGCTATCTGTTCTGCTTTGTAAAATTGATATAGACTTCTCTCCTTTCTGCCCTCCAAAGTGATTAACTGTGCAACCTTTTGATTTATAATTTTATACTGGGAAAGTAATCACTAAGTATGAAGTGGATGGCATGGTTAATTATTTGATAACTATATGTCGTGCTTGATTTGTTTTCTTGTAAAGTGAAGTAAATGTAGGGATTAATTAAATGCATTTTTTTTAGGGAAAGGACAGGGGCCAAGATATTTGAATGCATGTTGTGTATTGTTGGATCTGTAATATGGAAATACATGAAGATGATATCATGTAATCATTGTACTTAATTGCTGGACTGATGTAGCTGTTGTGTTAGGTTAGCTTAGAATCTTTGCTAGTATTCTGCATCCAGCCCATTGTGAATTGTTTTGTGCTTACTGCATATTTTTATAAGTTTTGGATAATATTTTTATCTTAGATTATAGACACGATGTCTTCAACTGATATGTATCTTCGAACATGATTGGATTCATTCTCTTTGATGGTATCTGGGGTTCATTTGTCTTGATACCCTTGTCACTTAATGTTATCTTTGACTGAAGATATATCATGACATTGAACGGTATAATCTTCTTTGTATCATTTTAAATAATGAACTAGGTTCTTGGTTCCCAGGTAATTATCGTGACATGGTGTCTCATGATTCTCATTAACTAATTGTTTTTACGGCTCTCTGTCTCCTTTGATGGCAGTATATGGGTTAAGTTTCTCTATACTGTTCTTAAGTATTCTCCCACTCATTTCTAACATTTTAACATGCCAATTTTGTGCACGTGTCAAGTTGGTCTTTGTAGAACACTTTGTTAGGTAATTATTTAAACTTATCATTGCCTTTGTTGAAACATTTGGCGAAGGAGATAATTGGGCATAAATATCTATTGGAGATCTGGTTTGATTTGATTTGGTTATAGTCTTCTTTCTGTCATATTAAATAATGAGTACTTTTTTGTTTTTAGGTGTTTATAATGACATCGTGACATTGGTGTCATATTAACTAATTGTTTGTTTAAGTCCATGTCAATTTTGATGATTGGAGGTGGGTGAGTTTACTCTATGATGTTCATTTGCACGCGCTCTCTTTTTCCCTGAAAATTTTATATGTGATATATGTGCACATGTCAGAGTGGTTTCTGTAGAACACTTTGTTAGGTACATATTTTAACTTACCGTTGCCTTTGCTAAAATATTTGGTGAAGGGGGTAGCTGGTTCACGATTCATTATGAGAGGTTTTGGTAGGGGGTTATTTTCTGAGGAAGAAGGGGCTTGGTTTGATATTTAATATTTAGCCTCAGATAAAGTTACGATAGGGTGTGAGTTTTGGGCTTACGGTTTTTTATTACTGGATTGAAAACCATAATAGCAGAAAAGAAGTATGGGTTTAAGAGTTACTGTATAGAATTAGGTGAAAATATACTTGAGTTGGGAGCAGTTCTAAGCTTTTACTGGTTATACAGTGATTTTGTTAGATTGTTTTTCCATTTATAATGATGAATGAGTAAGTTGGATTTTCTTTGCCTTTTACCTTCTAGGGAGAAAATCAATCAAAATATGTGCTTGAGTTCCTCAAAATTGCGACCACCCTTGTCACGAGCAGGGACTCAACCACTGCAAGCACAATAGAGTGACTTTGTCCATAGTCTTTTTGTTGGTTTGCTAAAGGCAAATCTTATTTGAACAAGAAAATTATCATTTGTTAACGATAATAAATATATGCTTCAAGTTGTCAAGTCACTCACCAGTAATCCTTATATGTTTTCAGTCTGAGTACACTCAAATGTCTGTTGAAGAGTAGAGAAAACAACCGGGGATGAACTAAGGTATCGGGGTCAGAGGATGAGATTGAAAATGCCTTATATGACATGGGATGCGATATTTTTCATTTTCAGATAGTTTGGGTGGGATTAGGTCTGAGTTATGGTAGATTGCAGGCCATGTTGGAGGCAAGCCAAATGCCTTTAACAAGTCTCCCCCAAGTGTCTTTTTTATTAAATTTGTTTGTGTGCTAGATAATTAAAAGCCATTAAGATACAATATAATCAAGAAAACAAATAGCTTTTTCGAAATTCAAATGTGCTAGAAATCCATATGCTTATCATTGAATTCTCAGACTGTTATGCAATGAGTTGTTGCAAGATACCTTGTGATACTGTAAGGGTGTCATTCTTTCATCCTGATGCTTGTGAGATTGATTTCTGTTCAGAACTAGCTTTCAGTTCTGACCAAGCCAAAATCCTTACAGCCTCAACTCTTGTGGTTCTTCAACTTATCAACAGATAAACCTGTAGTTCTTGTGGGTGTGTCATTCTGTGGGAGCATTGTGGTAAAAATTTATCAGTGACTTTCTTAGTTGCTCCATAAACTGATAAAAGGACACTAATTGTTGTATTAGTTGTTTGTTGAATGCTACAAAACACCTGTCTTCTCAATTTTTTTCTGTTCTGTGGTGTAAACTCTAGCTTAGTATCACACTTGCACTGAACCTGCTCTGCTTTTGAATTTACAGCAACAAGATCAAGATCGTTGGTGTCGGCGCGCTTGACCCCCTCATCTCCTTCCTGCAGTCACCAAATTCAAACTTGCAGGAATACGCCACCGCTGCTCTCCTCACCCTGTCAGCCTCCCCCAGCACCAAACCCACCATCGCCTCGACCACTGCCATTCCCCTCCTCGTCCGAATCCTTCATAGTGGCACTCTACAAGCCAAAGCGGACGCGATCACCACCCTCTACAATCTGTCCACCACCCCAAACACCCTCTGCACCATTCTCTCATCCCACCCCATCTCCTCTCTGATCAGCCTCCTCAAAACCTCCAAGAAATCTTCCAAGACCGCAGAGAAGTGCATCGCTCTCTTGGAATCGCTTATGTACTTCAATGAGGCGCGGACTGCTCTGGCTGCAGAGCCTGGGGGAGTGCTGGCAGCAGTCGAAGCCATTGAGGAGGGCTCGAGCAGGACAAGAGAGCACGCAGTAGGTGCATTGTTGACACTTTGTCAGAGCGATCGTTGCAGATACAGAGAAGTCATTCTGAATGAAGGGGTGATACCGGGGCTGCTAGAGCTTACGGTCCAAGGGACGGATAAGGCTCGGCTGAAAGCCAGACAACTGCTGGAGTTGCTGAGGGATTCAGGCAGCCGCAGGCCGGAGCAGGAAGGGGAGACGTTGGACATTGTGAGCGACATTGTGTGTAGGATTGATGGCGAGGACCGGTCAGGGAAGGCGAAGAGGATGCTGGCGGAGATGGTGAAGGTGAGCATGGAGCAGAGCCTGAGGCATTTGGAGCGGCGGGCTTCTTCACTCGTCTGCGCTCCAGCAGCCGAGTTGACTGCTCCGAAGTGATGTCGTTGGCTTCATTTCTTTGTTTGCAAGATGCCAGTCCAGGCCAAGGGGGGTACCAGGTGACTGGTGAGAGTGTTTATAGGTTTCCTTTCTCCACTGTTGTATATCTCTCTTGTAATTTTGTTACATTTATACGAATCTCTCTCACACACACACTCTCAAGGTGGCTCTGTACAATTAAACAGTTACAGTTCCTTTGAAGAAGATTATAGTGGATATAGTTCATATCAACCATTTTGATATTGTTCTTTGTTTCAAAACCAGCAGTTTAAATCTCAAAAACATGTGAATTTTCTCATCATCAAATAGCAGGAAATCAATTCAGTGAGAACCCTTGTCACCAGAAGCAGTGGTAAGTGTTATTGTAGCACAGTGACAAAATCTCTTTGTAATGAGCAAGAGATCTAGGGTTCAAATCGCACTTGCATCAGGTTACCGTCTAAGTTTTAGCTACAATCCATGATGAAGATGCAGGGATCTTAGTATATCATTCATCAAAATAAGAATGAAAAAAATGTTGGAAGAGAGAGATTATTACCTAGGAAGCTGACTAGATTGCTGGATTGCCATGGGTCGCGTCGAGGAGATCGCCAAGGAAGTCGACGACGGAAGGCAAAGTGAACAGCAGCAGAAAACAGCAGCAGCAGCAGAATCAGGCGGGTCGGTCGACCGGCCCGGTCAACCGACGCGCACAGCATGCACAGAGGATGGAGCGGTCGACCGGGCCGGTCGACCGCAGTGCCTGACTGACAGATCCCAAGTCTCGGGTTTTCTGGGTCGACCGGCCCGGTCGACCGGAAAACCCTGACTGACAAACCCAACTCTCGGGTTTCTTGGGTCGACCGTCACGGTCGACCGGTATAAGGAAGTCGGTCGACCGGCCCGGTCGACCGACAGACGGGTTCTGGGTTAAATCTGCTGATCCGCTGTATGAGGTATTTAAGCCTATGTTGATCCTAGGGTTTTGTATCTCTGAAGAGAACCTGCGAAAAAGGATTAGCCCTAAGTTCTCTTGCATTCAAAGAGACTTAGAGCCATTGTAATCATCTTCCTAATAGAAATCTCTCCGTTGATTGCCCCGAGGACGTAGGTATAGAGGCCGAACCTCGTTAAATCTTGTCTTTGTGATTTGTGCGTTCTTCGTGTGATTGTTGGGTTGTTCTTTGTGCTGGAGATCTTGGGATTTTCTATCGTTTGGTTGTTGTGATTGGTTCGCGCGCACAACAAGTGGTATCAGAGCTTCCAGGTTGCACTTGGGATTTCTGAGGATTCGAAGGGCTCGAGATCGGATCCGGTGGAGATCGTGTGTCGATCTCAGAGCTGAGGTATTGGGTGTTCGAGGAGATCGTGTGTCGATCTCAGAAGGACTCAAGGAGGGCTCGTTGAATCCGTGGTGGAGTAGATCTGGTGAGAAACTCGATCTAGGGTTTCGAGGGACAGGTAAAAATCATATTTTTTATCTGTGTATAGATCTATTTCAAGGTAGTTGATTTTTCGCGTAGATAGAGGATCAGGGAAATCTCAATGGCAGAAGAAACTGTATTTGTTAAGGCAATGAACAATCACCCAAGGATTGAAGTTGTTAAGTTTAATGGGACTAACAATTTTGGTATGTGGAGATGCGAGGTTATGAATGCGCTGAATGCATCAAACCTCGAAGACACTCTCCTATTGGCGAAGAAGAAGAACACTATCACTGATGAAGACTGGGCGAAGATGAACAGATCGGCATGTGGCTTGATACGTTCATGCTTGTCACAAGACATAAAATACCTTGTGCAACATGAGACGTCAGCGAAGAAACTGTGGGAAACCCTGAAAAGAAGTACCTGACGAAGAGTGTAGAGTCCAGGTTGTAGCTTAAGAGTAAGCTGTATCAGTTCAGGATGAAGAAGGGGAGCACAGTCAATGAGCACATCAACCGATATACGAAGCTTCTTACAGATCTGCTGAATGTGGATGTCACGGTAGATGAGGAAGATATGGCGGTCATCTTTCTGAATTCACTTCCTGCAGAGGAGTACGAGACATTCACACTGACCTTCATTAATGGAAGGCAGAGCTTGGATTATGATGAGGTGTCGTCTGCACTGATGAGTTATGAGACAAGGAAGAAGGAGAGGCATCCTTCTCAGTCAGGATCATCGGCGGAGGCATTGGAGGTAAGAGGCAGAGGTTCATCAAGGAAGGGAAAGGAGAGTGGAGGAAGATCGAAATCCAGGCCGGGTTTCAGAAATCTGAAGAGGAATCAGTGTGCCTTGTGCAAGGAACTAGGACACTGGAAAGCAGAATGCCCTAAGGCCAAAGATAAGAAGGTGGAGTCAAAGACCGAGGCGAATCTCACACAAGCGGATGGATCGGATGATGACTCTTCAGTGTTCTCTCTCTCGGTTACTACACCTACTATTAGTAACTCAGATAGTGCTGAGTGGATCTTGGATAGCGGAGCCACCTATCATGTGTGCCCGAACAGGGCCTGGTTTTCTAGCTTTGAGAAGCTGGATGGATGTTACACGGTCATGGGAGATGACCATCCGTATAATATAAAAGGGATGGGTACAGTTCGTATCAAGATGGAAGATGGGATAGTTCGAGAGTTGAAGGAGGTGAGGTATGTACCTCATCTAAAAAGGAATCTTATCTCAGTTGGCACTTTGGAAGCATCGGGCATGGTGATATCTGTTCGAGATGGCGATCTCAGGATGATCAAGGGCTCGATGGTGGTGATGAAGGGCGTCCGCCGAGGAAATCTTTACTACTTGAAGGGTAGTATGATGACAGATCAGGTGGAGACTTCGAGTTCTTCAGATGTTGGTGGCCCAGAAAAGTTTGGCAGGGAAAGGTCGGACAGGAAGAAGAAAAGTCTTTGCGAGCTCCTGCAAAGAAGAAAATGGAAGGTGCTGCTACCTGCAAGTTGGAAGGTGGACACAGCGTTCTGGACAAGAAGAAGGTGAGATTCAGCACCAGTACTCACCACAATGAAGGTCTTCTTGATTGTGTTCACATGAGCGTATGGGGACCTGCTAAGACGGCATCGCTTGGAGGTCACAGGTACTTTGTCTCGTTTATTGATGGTTCATCTAGGCAGGTTTGGATATATCCGATGAGACAAAGGGGAGAAGTCCTAGATGTGTTGATGAAGTGGAGAGGAAGAATGGAGAGACAGATAGGTAGGAAGATAAAGGAGCTTCATATTGGTAATGTTAGAAAGGACATGTACCAGTTCCTACAATTTGGCCAGAACACAGGGATTGTAACTCACTTCACAACAGGTAAAGATGAGTTGGCTAAAGAAGTAGTCCGTTCCTTACTGGAGGAGGTTCGGCGGTTGTTGTCTAATGCAGGATTAGACAGGTCGTTTTGGGCTGAGGCGACTGAGTATGCTAGCCATCTCATGAACAGATCGACTGCAATTGGAGGTAGAACTCCACTGAATATTTGGTCTGGAGAAGCTGCTCAAGGTCATGGTGTGCTGCAGGAGTTTGGAAGTCCGGCCTACTTCAGTGCCAAGAATGGCAAGGTGAATCCGCGGGCAAAGAGATTTGTCTACTTGGGTGTAAAAAGGAACAGGTACAGGTTGTGGGACCCCGGAGGCATGTCACATTTGGAGAGACTTCAGTGTTGAAGTCCACTGTCTCTCAGCAGGTAGAGAGGACGGAGACCAAGGAAGGATTGCAGCGGGTGGAGGTTGATGCTACTCCATCATCTCCAGTTGGTTCGGCATCAAAGGATACTTCAGCGGAGGTGACACCGGGTGGAGTTCGTGATAGCAAAGGTGATGCTGAACAGGTTGACGACATTGTTGAGGATGTCGAGTTATTTGCAGCCATTGGAACTAAGGTGAAGCCACGCTTGTGGAGAAAGAAGCATGAATCTTAAGCTTGTGATTGTGACAAGCTGAAGTTGAAGGCCGTTGATCTCCATGATGGTCGGGAAGAGGTTCATATGACTCAGTCAGACAGGTTCGCTGCTGCAAATAGAGGTACCATTGTTTGAGCTTGTTGAAGCTCATTTTAATGAACTACGGTTGGCTTGATCCTTTTGGGCAAAGGTACGTAGGCAGCCGTAAAGGCGCAGCCATTTGGTGATGCAACTCTTATGAAGCTAGTTTGGGTTCTCGAGATGTTATTGTGGATCTTCACGTAGAGGTGAAGAGTTGTGGCCTATTGAAGCTTCAAGTAGAGATGGAGAGACTTCACGTAGAGGTGAAGAGACTTCATGTAGAGGTGAAGTGGTGTGGCCAGTTGGATCTCACGTAGTGGTGAGATGGTGTGATCTCGATGAACAGGTTTATCTTCTGGTTAGAAGATGTTGAGCTTGCATAAGGAGTGGTGTGCATCAAGTTTTAAGTTGAAGCCGATGATGTTTGGTGTGTTCTACGCAGACTTGGTTGGACCGTCAGTGGAAGACAGTAGACTAGATAGAGCTGGTCTGTTGGAGAGTCAGTGTTGGCTCGTGAGGAAGTCTTCGTGAGGTCGTGAAGTTGCGGAGTAGAAGCCATGTTGGTAATCGGCAGGTATGGAAATTCTCCTAAGGTGAAGTGCAGGGAAGGCATGTGCGATGTTTTCCAGGAACAGTTGAGCTAAAGATTCCAAGCCGAGATCGTGTGTCGATTTCGCCGAGATCGTGTGTCGATTTCGACCGGTGCGCGCAAGCCGAGATCGTGTGTCGATTTCGCCGAGATCGTGTGTCGATTTCGCCAGGTGATGGACTGGGGTTCGTTGGAGTTCGGCTCAGATTTGGAAATCTTCGCCGAGGTGGAGAATTGTTGGAAGAGAGAGATTATTACCTAGGAAGCTGACTAGATTGCTGGATTGCCATGGGTCGCGTCGAGGAGATCGCCAAGGAAGACGATGGAAGGCAAAGTGAACAGCAGCAGAAAACAGCAGCAGCAGCAGAATCAGGCGGGTCGGTCGACCGGCCCGGTCGACCGACGTGCACAGCATGCACAGAGGATGGAGCGGTCGACCGGGCCGGTCGACCGCAGTGCCTGACTGACAGATCCCAAGTCTCGGGTTTTCTGGGTCGACCGGCCCGGTCGACCGGAAAACCCTGACTGACAAACCCAACTCTCGGGTTTCTTGGGTCGACCGTCACGGTCGACCGGTATAAGGAAGTCGGTCGACAGGCCCGGTCGACCGACAGACGGGTTCTGGGTTAAATCTGCTGATCCGCTGTATGAGGTATTTAAGCCTATGTTGATCCTAGGGTTTTGTATCTCTGAAGAGAACCTGCGAAAAAGGATTAGCCCTAAGTTCTCTTGCATTCAAAGAGACTTAGAGCCATTGTAATCATCTTCCTAATAGAAATCTCTCCGTTGATTGCCCCGAGGACGTAGGCATAGAGGCCGAACCTCGTTAAATCTTGTCTTTGTGATTTGTGCGTTCTTCATGTGATTGTTGGGTTGTTCTTTGTGCTGGAGATCTTGGGATTCTCTATCGTTTGGTTGTTGTGATTGGATCGCGCGCACAACAAAAAAGATCAGAAAATATATTTTCTATCCATTAAACCCCTCTTCAAATAATTCAAGATGTGATTTATTCTCGAAAAATGTTTTTTCTACACACTTTTAACCTACACATATTCTCAGTCAACAGTAGTTAACAGCATCTAACTGCAGATCTTCCCACATGCCAGCGTTTCCTTGAAACTCTCCTCCTCATCCACAATTTAGTTTGAATAGTTCATGGATAGCTCTAACAAACTAACAAAATCTCAAAAAAGATTTTATATTATCCATAATTTTATCCTATTTTATCTAACCCCTCAAACTCTCCTCTATATATATAACTTCTCTTTTCTCATCCTTCATCTTCTCACTCACAGAACTCTCACAGAACTGTTACCATGTCGTCAAGGCCTGACTACATCGAGGAAGAGATCACCAAGGTTGAAGAAGGCTCATACGCAGCTGAGATCGCCGAGGACCCAACGTTTCTCTCTGCTGCTAATATCGCCCTCGCGCAAAAGGTACATTACAAACACATTTACTTTTCTAAAAACTACTTTTTTTATGAACAAAAATCAATGTTTTTTAGCTTATCGCGGAGGCTGTTGGCACATTCTTTGTGATATTTGCTGGGTGTGGAGCTGTGGCTGTGAACAAGATGCATGGATCAGTTTCTTTTCCTGGAATCTGCATCACATGGGGATCGATCGTCATGGTGATGGTCTACTCTGTTGGCCATATTTCTGGAGCTCACTTCAACCCAGCTGTCACCATTAGTTTTGCTGTTCTCAAACACTTTCCCTTGAAGCAGGTGACAGATCAATTATATCGCCTCAGTTTTGTTGCTAAATTTTTTGTTTGAAAAAATAAACAAGTGTTGTAATTTATATTAAAATTTAATAGTAGTTTCATTCAGCATGCCTCCTGTGATTTTCTGTCCTTTATTGTAAGTCTGAAAATAATGCAGAAGTTGAATACTTAGTTGTTGATTTAAACAAAAAGAACAAAAACAAAACAAAAATCAGAAATTAAACTAATGAATGAGTATGGCCACATATCAAAAAATAAGCATAAGATTTTTTTTTTGTTTAATATAATTGATACTTTTTTTTTCCTTAAAAATAACCAAAAAATGCAATCATGTAGTCATACTTTTTATCTCTTAAAAAAATATCTTAAGAACAAAAAGAGCAGGGATAATCTTCTTTTAAGTCTCTTTAATAGTAGCATAATCATGTGAAATTTAATAATTTTTGCTTAGCTTTTCACAGCTGATAATATCAGTTTCTTAAATAACATTTTTTAATTGTTATTTATATCGATTTATGTATTTCCATGCAGATGCCACTCTATATTATAGCACAATTATTGGGAGCTATCCTCGGAAGTGGCACATTGTTTTTATTGTTGAGTCCAAAGAGTGAACACTTTTATGGGACTACTCCTGTTGGAACGGCCATGCAGTCATTTGTGCTTGAGATTATTATATCATTTCTCTTGATGTTTGTTATTTCTGGTGTATCGACTGACACAAGAGCGGTTAGTATAGATCTTCTCATTTTTTTCATATATTTATAATAGTTAGTGCCATGATATGGAATTGATGCAATCTAATTTATTACCGTGCTTGTGTGAAATACACACACACAAGAAATGATGGCGTGTAGGGTTCGGGTTAGCTCTTTCGCGCGAAAGAAACCTCCATCTGAGGGCAGATCTATGGTCTAAATAGGGGAGGTGAACAAAAAAAAAAAAACGCGTTTTGAGAACGTGTTTCTCTCTGCCCATCCGGTCGTTCATCAGCTTTGATGGATGGCCCACATCGCGCGAAGAATTATTCTGATCCATTCGCAAAGGAGCTTATCGGTGAAACGCTGGGTTGGACCATGTGTCATGGAGCCTACCTGCACTGTTTGACTGTTTAGAATACCGAGTTTCATATAATAATAATTTTAAAAGAAGAGTAAGAGCAAGAGACGGTGAAGAGGAGCTTGAAGGTGGAGGAGAATTTAATGTCGCTGGTGGCGAAGAGTCGGGAGCAGATATTTCCATCCCTAAAACTTATGAAGGCACTCAGTGATTAAGGCACCCACAAATGTGATGAAGGCACCTAAAAAAAATTCAAAAAAAACACCCAAATTAATCTCTTCTTCTTCCTCCCTACTTCCTCCCCTTCCTCCCCGCCTCCATCCTCGGCGACCCTCTCCCTCTCCGGCCTCCCCCTGCTCCCCCCCTCCCCCCCACTCCTCCCCCTCCTCGGGCTCCCCCCCTCGCCCTCCCCTCGACCTCCTCCCCCTTCGCCCACTTGGTCTGTTCGGCTAGAACTGGTCGAACAAAGGCGGGGGGAGGGGGAGATCGAGGGAGTGGGAGGAGGGGGAGCGGCGAAGGAGGAGAGGAGGATGAGGAAGGAAGGAGGTAGAAGAAAGGAGAAATTTAGACTTTTCATCAAAGGTGGAATTGTCAAAAAAAAAAATAATGACACACCTGTAATAATTTGTGTGGTGCTCTCATAATTTTTTTTTTTGGGGCTTGTGGGAGAGGGGGGGGGGGGGGGCGGGGGGGGGGTGGGGGGGGGGGGGGGGTGGTGGTGTGGGGTGGAGGGGGAATATCGCTCCCGAGAAGAGTCAAGAGGTTGAGTGGGTTGTCCAATCATTTGAGAGACAAGGAGGAGGCGAAGGTCATAGGAAACGATGTCGATGCTACCTCTGAGGTTGAGTGGGGTGCAAGAAATGGAAAGCAAAGAAATTATTGTGGGAGGCATATTCAAGTCGCTGGTGATACTAATAACCCACTGCACTCAGAGAGTTGAAGAAGGTGAGAAGGCCGATGACATTGAGTAGCCTGTCGTACGCATCACAAGGTTTCTCGTCGTCATCTAAGAAAGGGTTGAAGTTGATAAGGAGACAAGGAGAGGATTCTTCTTGATTTCGAGTCCTTTTTACATTTGAATTTTTGAACTGATTTAGATTAGATTTTGTCTCCAATTATGAGGAAAGGCTTAGGGCCTGTTTCTTTTTTTCTTTTTTTTTTTTTGGGAAAAGGAGGTGAAGAGAGGA
Organism: Agave tequilana; assembly: GCA_038442645.1. Taxonomy (NCBI): domain Eukaryota; kingdom Viridiplantae; phylum Streptophyta; class Magnoliopsida; order Asparagales; family Asparagaceae; genus Agave; species Agave tequilana. Next base: position 67,039 of record JAVJIF010012653.1, read on the forward strand.
GAAACGGGAGTGAAGAGAGGAGGAGAAGAGGGAGTGAAGGAAAAGGGAGTTGTGTTTGGATCCACAGAAGAAGGAAGAGGGAGTTCGAAGAATAAAAGAAAAAAGAGGAAGAAGAAGAAGAGACAGAAAGATAGAAGAAAATTAACAAAAATCACTCACTGTCTTGATCCGCGAGCTCCTCGTCTCCTCGTGGACTAAATCAAGCCGAAGAAAAATCGGAGCTTAGCTTGCCACATTGGAGTCAGCTCGGATCTCTTCCGAGACGATTGTCGCCTTTTTTGAGCGAACCAAACAATTGAAATCCTCTTTTTCCCTATTTCTCTCTCTTCATCTCTCTCAAGTGAAAACATATAGGCCCTTAGAGACTCTGGTTGTTTAGAGGTAGAAAATAAGGCCTTTTCCCCCTTAATTATTGTTATTATAAAACCACTTCAATCAGTATCGTAATACAATTCCAAATCAGTGCACTAGGGGTCCAAGACACGTGGACCAATGGAATACGTGTTGCAACCCAACATTTCACGCTAGCATTGCGTGTATCACACAGACACACACACATATATATACTATACTATACATGAGGAATATGTATCTCGATCATCTGCCATCTAATAGAATTCTTTTAGACGGCGGTTCAAAACTTCAACATCCCAATATTTTTTCATGATCCGATTGCACAATATGATTTTCATGTTCTAAGGTGTGTACTTATAAAAAAAATCACATAATTTCGAGTTCATGATTACATTTGTTGTATTGTTGAAAAACCGTTAAATTTTCTACCATTTGATACATTATCAAATAAACTTCAAATCACGTGATTTTTTTATAAGTACACATTTTAGGACATGAATATTATTGATCATGAAAAATATATCGAGATGTCTTCCCACTCAAATACTGACTCAAATACTAACATCCGTTATTTGAATACAAGATCCACTCCGTTGAATTTGATCTATATTACTTCAAGTATCTATAAATCAAAAATCAAGTATCTATATTATTTCTTAAATTATTATATTTCTTTTATCTCAAATAAATACCAATTTTCCCCCTATAAATTGCACAATTTGGATATACTACACATTACATGAATGAAACTACAAATTGTATATCACCTTGACTTCTATTATGTTTATTTGTAGATAGGAGAGCTAGCTGGAATTGCTGTTGGATCAACAATCATGCTGAACGTCTTCGTTGCTGGGTAATTTCTAATTGCTGTTAAAATTGCACACTTTCACTTAACATTGTTTTGGTAAAATATTTGTTGATATGGTTATAGATTCAATGAACTTATTTATTGTTGAATACACTAAATTAAGTACTTTTTTGTAGGCCAATCTCTGGGGCTTCAATGAACCCTGCAAGGAGCATAGGACCAGCTATTGTCATGCACAATTACAAGGCAATCTGGGCGTATATTTTTGGACCAATAATTGGTACTCTGGCTGGGGGTTGCACATACAATCTCATCAGATTCACAGATAAACCAGCTGGAGAGATCACAAGAAGTAGATCATTTCTTAATGGCATGTCCTTGAAAAATAGTGAATAGATAGAGATGCAACATAAAAAACAAGTTTTTTAGTTATATACATGTAGGATTATTTTATTTTATTTTTTTTGAGAATTTAATTTTGTCATCTGAATTTCTTTATTAAAGTTATAACCATCTCATCATCATTTTGTGGCAAACAAAACATTGAGGAAAGGAGACTGGGAGATATGGGACTCACTTTCGGCTGCCCTCTCTTTTCACTTCCTCTCTCTAGTAACTGATGCCTAGGCGAACTACGAGCTTAGCTATCAGTTGCCGAGGAATAGAAGCAAGGTCAATCGTAGAGGGAGCGCATCGGCCCTGAGGGTTAACTGACGATGTCCGGTCTCGGGGTGGCAACCTTACCTTGAGTTTAGGCGCAAGGAGATATTCTTAACTATATTAGCTCGGAACTCGAACTAGTACTGCAAAGTGGGATTCAAATCAGAATTCTATCTCATCATCGTTTGTGGCACACAAAAGCCAATGATTTTGCTAGTGCTCTTCCTTTATAATTCTCCCCCCAAAAGTTTTGCAACTTTTCAGTGGTACTACCACCATATGAATATCAAATGATTTGATTTGAATTTTAGCCAAACCCACACACACCCACCAATCAAAAAATAATAATAATATTAAGGTGCGGAGAGAGACACTCTCTCATGTCAATCCGACTCATCGGTAAGCTGTTGAGCTTGCTTTCCAATGAGTGCCAGTTCAAATCTCATGATAGTTACGCCCTAAAATTTTCCCATCACATAAGAAAATGTCAGACTGTGGAGTGCAGGGAATTAGTTTAAGGTGATTGTAAGCCCTCTGGAATATCCCTGTATTAACAAACAAAAAAACAAAGGGAGAGTGAGCAAGGGGTTCACCACACGCTTGGGCGTGGGGTTCTCGGCACCAAAATTCTTCTGGTGAGTTTGGGTCAATTTCATTTGAAGCACCAGCAAGAGAAGATCAATGAATAAAGAGATAATAAGTGGATAATAATAAGTTTGTGATCAGAGACGTCTCACCTCACAATTGCAAATTTTGCAAGTGTCCTTTTATGCTCATGGGATCTTTGGAAAGCATTGGATTCTCATTGAAGTTGGGTTTGGGATAAAGGAGGCAAAAGAGTGGGGAACATCAAAAGTTTTCAGGTCGAGATGTTTACATGTTTTTTAAAGGAAATTTTGAAGATGCACTTAAACACAAAAACAAGAACAAAAGTGCAAAATTCTGTCCTCCTCAAATTTTTCTGTAACACTTGCATCTAATCTCACAACTGAAGGACTCGGGGCATCATCCCAAAAGACTAGCAGGTGGAGTTACCCAAATCCTTATATTCCCAAGACTATCCCCACGTCTAGCTGATGTGGGACTATTTGTTCGACCCAAATCCAACAATCCCTCTAGCTGATGTGGGACTATTTGTTCGACCCAAATCCAACAATCCCCCCCTCGAACAAAGAGTCTCCCTGCAAGCTCAACTATCTTCACACTAGAAGATTCTCCATCGAGATCCAATTCTTCACTGCGTGAGGCTACGGCACGCCTTATATGAAGCACTGCAGTCGGTCACTCCTCTACACTGCGTGGTAGCCGCCCATTGCAAAGGAGCACCACTGTCAAATTTCTCGAGAGCCTAACATTAGCTTCACAGGGGCCTATTGCGCCTTTTTGCGCCAGTGGGGTGGGCAGGTCCATTGCGCCTTTGCGCCATTGGGGATCTACATCGTCGAACATCACCCACACACACGATTAAGTTCGGGTCATGGCTCTGATATCACTTGAAGGACTCGGGGCACTATCTCAAAAGACTAGCCTTTTAGATGGAGTTACCCAAATCCTTATATTCTCAAGACCATCCCTACGTCTAGCTGACGTGGGACTATTTGTTCGACCCAAATCCAACAAAAACCGTAATGCTAAATGCTGGGTTAATTCAAAATTAGAGAAATATTTTTTTCTACACGCGTATTATTTATATATTTTTCTACGTAAGCAATACAGGTAGGATCTCATTATTCAGGGTAAATATAGGTGTATAACTCTCTTGCACATAGAAGTGTGTAAGTTTTAGGCGTGTAGAAACAATAGAATGTATCTTTATACATCAATATGTTTAGAGTTCGAGGTAAAATTATCAACCAATAGAAAAAGCCAAATCACTTGTTTTATAGATTATCCTCTAAATTAGTAACCTTTGAGATTTTTATTAACAAAACATGCTACTTTTCCGACACCGAGGGGGCAAAAAAGAATTCATTGACAAATTGGAGGGCCTGTACTAAATTTTTCTTTAATTGACTCCTTAAAGGGTGTTTGGTTCTTCGAAAGTATGTGACGGTCCTCTTATTTGCTGAGGGAAAGTGTAGCAGCTTTTGCATGGCAATCAATGTGGAATCATTGAGGCACCGCCATGTGTCGGTGGCAGCGGCCGTCGCGTGAGTCTCTTCACAAAGGTCCTTCCCTTTTGGGCCAGCTGTGAGCGAGTGGGACGCGCACTCCGAAATCATAGTTCGTATCTACGTGCTCTAATCCTCTGATCTACATGCCCCACCTCATCTCGACATGATCAATTCTCGGGAGCACCCTGAAAAAATAACCTTTCTTCGACCATTTAGTTTCTGGTTAAGAAGAGTGAAAGCAGGTTTCTCTCTATAGGACTAATTCGTTTCAAGGTGTGAAGGGGAAGAAGAGATTTCATAATTGGGATGTTGAATGAGATGACCTTTGCAATTTGAAATCATTGCTTATATACTCGGCACTGGCCATAATTCACAAGAATATAATGTAGTGTTAGTAAAAGGAAGAAGGGTTAGGGGTTTACACGGTGTGAGATATCACATTATTCGAGGAACCTTAAATGTTGTCGGAGTAAAAGATCATCAACAACGATGTTATACTGCGTTGTAGATTTTTATCTAAGACTTTGTATCATTTGATGATACCATGTGAAATCGCTAGTAACATGTGAAGTATATAACTATTCCAATAACGAAAGTTTCGACCGTGAGACGAAATATCCTTTTTCTAAATGAGATTCGATTCAAAATTATTATATGTCTAAGGTCCAATATTGAAATTGCTTCGAAAGTTTTTTTTTCTTATTTTGTCTGTGTCGAAGAACTATTTGAAATGCCTTGACTTTTTCAGGTCTAAGTCAAATAGCAGTTATTCGAAGCACTTTTTTTTCACGTTACACTATTTCGAAAACTCAAAGGCATGAAAATGAGGATAGGAAGAGGCGGAAAATGGATACCCAATTTAAAGTAAGTAAACATAATTTCATACTCGATCTCATAAATACATGTAGAATTTTGTGGAAAGCCATATTCGATAAAAGTCATATGCACAGTTTGAAAGGAGATCTTTCATATCTTTCGAGACCATCTTACAATATAGAGTCAACAAGCCAAAATAAGTGATTCTTTTTAGCCTTTATTAAAAAAAAAAGATTTTTAAATTGATTACGCCGTTAGTTTCATTATGCAGGGGGATTTCGCAGATTCTTCAGATGTAGAGCTCGTGTGGTTTTGAAATCAAATACATTACTTGCAAGAAGTAGACAAGTTAGTAACATAACTTTCTTCAGAGATATCTAAAGGGTAAGCTATAGAAGCAATGTATTGATTTTTTCTCCAAAAATGACCTCAATGTGGTACCATCACGTTTGTAACGGTAAAGGATGGTAAGTCCATCAGAACACGCAGTTGTCCATTTACCAGTAGAAGATCCCGCAGTTACCACAATCCCTGTCTCTTCAGGGAATCCCTGGTTGAGGGGTAACCCGAAATGCTGTTAAGATATTAGTATTTTTATTTCATAATCAGGAGAAAAAAAGAAGTCAATTTATAATTACACCATCTTTAAATCCAACACTTACTTTACTCTATGGTTGTGATGACATAAGCCCTTTCTTACAACTCATGAATTAAGAATTCTCACAACAACAAGTCTATTCGGTATGAATTAGGCGTGAATGAAATCTTTGACAAATATTTTTTAAAAAAAACATACAATTAATATTATCAATGAATTAAGCTCCGTATCAGGCCATGCATTTGATTCACCAAGTATATCTTTGTTGTATACTATTTGATATATATGACGCAACCCAATTCTTAATTTTCAAATTTATAAGTGAATTGAAATTGAATTAAGCAACTTCTTATTTTAAATCTAAAAACCTAAATATTAAAGGGAACCCTTCATGGTGGTACATGTTATATATGTAATCCTATATATAAAAACAGACATAATTTATTCATGAAAGGAAAAGATATAAAATAAATGGGCACTATATATAAAAAAAAAATAAAAAACAAAGAACAAAAGTAACAGAGATCGAAACAATGAATTGAATTAAAATCCCCTTTGAGTTATGATTCTAATATAATTTAATTTATTTTAAATAGTATTTTTAACAATGATAAAGAAATGAAACATACATCTTGCTCTCACAATGTTTGCTCATCTATATGATCTTTTGAAGAAAAATTTAATTGAAGATGAATGTTCACTCATTAAACTAGTAAAGGATTGAATTTGATTCGTGGTTGGGTGACAGCTAATTCTCATTTATTTCTTATTGAATTATCGGAGAGACTTATTAATGGACATTTTTGGTTAAGGGTGGAAGTGAGGAAGTGAAGAAGTGAGGAAGTGATAATAGTTCCCTTTGGAACTTGAGAATTGGCTAATAAGTTTTTCGGTGTTTGGATGTTGTTGGGAAGTGCGGTTTGAAAAATATTTTGTCTTTTCCAGTGTTTGGATGGTAATGTGAAAGTGGAAGTGGAATAGTTGACCACAAATTTGACCACAAAATATTATTAAATAAAAATTAATTAAAAAATAAAAAATGGACTGTAATTAGAACGCAAGTGAGATTTACATGATCAAAAAATTAACTGTTTTGTACTAACTTATTAAAATGAGATTTACATGACCACAAAATTAACTGTAGCGCTCTGGAAGTGAGGAAATTGTTGTGTAAAAGAGAAAAGAGAAAAGGAAAATGGGTGTTCTTTTTTTTTTTTCCCGGTATTTAAATAGATAGGAAAGTGAGCAATTATACTTTTCTAATTCCGTACTTCCGCTCACTTCCTTGCAACCAAACAACCCCCGTTTCCACACTTGATAATAACTAACGGTGAGATCTCACGCTTCGTCACGTCCCGACCGTCTGATAGCCCGTTAAACCGACGGCGAGCCTAACGGCGTTAAGTCGGCTGAAGTAATAAGGACAAAAAGAGAGCCGCAGACAGAGAACCACTCTCTCTCTCTCTCTCTCAGTCCTGCTCTCTCTCTCTAGAAACTAAAAACTCTTTATCCTTGTGAAGAACTGTACTATGTCCTCTTTTTCCCCGCTGTCGAGGTCACGTCCGAGAGTCGCTAGATGATTCGCGTTCTGGAGTGATTCGAACGTGGTTTTAGTGGAGCTTTTGAGGGGATCGAGTGGAATTCTCTCGATCGAGCTCGATTTCGAATGATTTGGTGAAATTTGGGGGAATTTGGAGGTTTATCTATGGAGAATGGATGATTTTAGGGTTTTTCTTGAGGGTTGGATTTCTGCTTCGAGGAAATAGGAGAGGTGAGTTGTTTGATTCTTGAGTTCTTGTGGATCCGCTGGTTTATTGGGTTTTGTTTTGTGAATTGTTTTGTGAAAAGGCAAATGCAGTAGGTTATTTTAGTTTTTGTTTTTCTTTTTTTTTTTATTTTGACAAAAAGGTCGGTCCTTTTTGGACATTTGAGATGTTAAAAGTCGAAAACTTTTCAAATTTGCTATTCTAAACAGTTTTTGTGCTTATTTAAAGTATTTTTTTTGGACTTTTTCTAGAAGTTTTTTTTTTTATTGAATTGGGAACGTTATTGTTCACTTTACTGTAAAATGTATCGGGATTCATTATAAGCTTTTAATTTACTGTATCCTTTATTTTTTGCAAAAAGTTTTTGATTTGCCTATTTGAGCGGATTAAACTGGACGCACTCAGTAGAGTGCCCCTAATTTGATAAGTGCTTTGTTTGTGTTATGTGATTTTGAGCTGGTTTTAAGTAATTTGAGGAAAATTCTTGTGAAAATTCTTGTGAATTTTCTGTGGACAGAGGAATGCCGAAATTCATGTCTCTTAACTCATATTTTTGGGTTTTTTTGTATGGGAAAAACAAACGTCTTAATACTTTTTTGTTTAATATATCTAAAAGAGCAGCTAATGCTTAAACTAGATGAAACTTATGGAAGTATTTTGATAAATTTTATTTGCTTACATTGTGATGAGTACTCTGCAAATAAATGATTCTGTTAGGAGTTTTTAAATGTTAGATGTATCTGATATGTTTGTTACTGTCCCTGTGACTTCTTATTTCCATAATCTGAATGTGGATGATGTAGGATCCTATGTAGGCAACACTATTCACCCCCCTCTAGTGTTTGAGTCGCTATATAGGATCCTACATTTGGTATCAGAGCAGGGTTGAAGAAATAGTCAATGAAGAGAGTCAGGTTTCTTGACAGAATTCTGAAATTTGAAGTCAAGAAAGAAGAATTTGAATTATTATGTATCCAAGTGAGAGGAGAGACCCTCTATTAATAGTGGAATTGAGTAAATGAGTCAATGAATTTTGGACATTCAAGTTTCAAAATAATAGCCATTAGATAGGAGGAAATTTGATTCAAAAGGATCAAAATTATAACAGCTAAATAATTGTCAAACTAGTCGACTAGCAATAGCGTTAGTCGACTAGCTATGTGTTTTTTAGACAGATTAGTCGACTGGTCAAAATTATTAGTTGACTAGTCTAGTGACAATTGGACATGTGAGTCAACTAGTCAATTTATTAGTCGACTATAGTAGGTTGGCAGAGAAAAAGCAAGTTTCTGTTTGATCTCAGTAGTTTATTAGTATAATGCATTATTCGACTAATCAAGTTTGACAGAGAACAAATATGTCACTGTTAGATCTCATTAGTCGACTAGAGAAATGGGATAGTCAATTAATCAAGTGAAAGAAGTTTGAAATAGGTTCTGTATAAACTCAGTAGTCGACTAGGTCAGAATTGTAGTCGACTACCTGAGAATTAGTCGACTAGTCAAGTCTATTAGTCGACTAACTTGTGCATGTTTTGTGCCAAAGCTGTCAAAACTTGATTTTCTGAAATAGGGTTTTGATCAAACACAAACGGACAGTGCTGAGGTGATGGTGTTGGATGACTGGTGATTTGAGTAATATTTTATTAATTTGTTTATTTATTTGATTTTGGTTAAATTTTGATTAATTCAGAAGAATTTTCAAAAAATTTCAAAAATAGAAAATATTGCCATGAACATTGTTGCAGAATCAGATTCGTGTTTATTCCTAATTGTTAATTAAAAATCCTGGAGTCGGTCAATGATACATATCTGCCCCGAATTCAGGAGATTCTCCAGAAAATTCAGAAAAATTCAAAATATTGGGAAATGATATCGGGAGTTGAGATGGGCTCGGTCTGACTACCAAGGTGGTCAAATCAAGTATTTTCACCGTATCGAGTACTAGTACTGAGATACGTACATCTGAACTGGAGGTTACATTTACCTATAGCTTTTGGACTTAATTTTATCTCTTTTCCTTTCACAAGAGTGCTAATCATACTAGAATTTGTTCTAGCATTTGTTGTATGGGTCAAATTAGCATAGAACATAGTAGCGAGAGATGGACAATAGAAAATTTTACTCTCTACAGAAAATAAATCATAAAGCCCTGCTTGTTCAAAGCAAGAAGCTAAATTGTATGAACAAAAATCAGAAAAATTGACAAAGCTACCTGGACTAATTTCAAGTTTTGATAATTTAACAAAATCGGGTAGGGTTTCCGGATCTCTAAGATAATTTTTCATATTTTTTGTAAATGAAGATGGTTTTAGCTTGGTCTTCGTAGATCTAGACATGATTTGAAAGAAAATGGAGTAGATTAGATCTTACAAAACAAGTGTGGAGAGGAGTAGTCAATTACCATTGCTGCTAGATTGAGGTGGAAGTCGACTAGAGGATCTGCTGGATTTGGCTGAAGAGGAAGATGAAGCTGCACCTGCTGCAGAAGTGGGAGCAGATTTGGGGGTGATTTTAAGGCACAAGTAGTTGTTGGGAGGAAGATATAAGGATCAAGATTGAGTTGTAAGGTTAGGATTAGTTATAGTGTAAATCGGGTAGGAGTAGGGTAAGTTAAATGGGTTGGCTTTGGTAGTAGATCCCATACAAAGAACTAAGAAATTGACAGTATTAGTCGACTAATATGTCAGACTAGTCGACTACTGAGCTTATTAGTCGGCTAATATATCGACTAATTTGTCAGACTAGTCGACTAATAAACATTGCCAGTTGTGAGACTTATGAATTTTGCACTTCTTATATCATCATTAGTCGATTACATAGTCGACTACTGATCCAATTAGTTGACTAATACGTAGGATAAGTCGACTAAACAGCCAATAAATCAAAAAATCATGTATATGAAATCCAAAACATATATATAAAAAATATTTAAATATCTAAAATAGAACATATACCCGTTTCTCTTCTCAAGTTCACAAAAATATCTTCTTTTAGTGGTTTAGTCAATATATCAACGATTTGTTTATAGGAGATATAAAATCTAAAGAGATATCACCCTTAAGAGCAGGATCACGTAGAAAATGATGTATATCAATGTGTTTAGTACACGAATGCTGAATAAGATTTTTAGATAGATTAATTGTACTTGTGTTGTCACACATTATAGGTGATGTGGAACACGAAATGCCATAGTCAATTAAAATTTGTTTCATCCATAAAATCTGTGCATAAGAAAAACTTGAAGAAATATATTCTGCTTCGGTTGTAGATAATGACACATAGTTTTGCTTTTTGCTGAACCAATATACTAGTAATGTCTTAAAAAGTGACAAGTATCACTAATACTCTTTCTATTGGATTTGCATCTAGCAAAATCAGCATCACTATATTACATTAATTCAAATATGCTTGATTTTGGATAAAATAAATCATAGTTAACTGTGTTATTAATGTATCTAAGAATTTTTTCACAGCCTTAAGATGTGATTCTTTAGGATTATATTGAGATCTATCACATTAACAAATACTGAACATAATATCGAGTCTATTAGCAGTTATATACAAGAGTGAATCAATTATACATCAATATACTTTTTGATCAACACTCTTGCCATATTCATCTTTGTCTAGCAATGTTGTAGTGCTTATTGGAGTCCTCTTTTAGAATTCTTCATGTCAAATCTTTTGAGAAGGTCACGAGCATATTTGCTTTGTTTAATGAATGTATCTTCTTTCATTTGCTTAATTTGAAGGCCCAAAAAGAAGTTGAGTTCACCCATGTGAGTCATTTCAAATTCACTCTGCATGGTCTTAGAAAATTCTTGACAAAGATCATAATTAATAGAACCAAATACTATATCAACATATATTTGAATAAGCAAGATATTATTATTAATACGTTTAATGAAGAGAATATATCTACTTTACCAATATCAAAACTGGAATTCAAAAAAACTTTTGAGTCTATCATACCAAGCACGAGATGCTTGTTTAAGATAATAAAGCTTTTTTTACTTTGAAAACATGATATGAAGATTTTTAATGTTCAAAACCGAGAGGTTGCTCAATGAAAACAATTTTTTTAATAAAATCATTAAAAATGCACTTTGACATTTATTTAATAAAGTTTAAAATTCATAAAATATGCATAAGCAAGTAAAATATGAATGAATTCAAGTCTAGCAGCTGGAGTATAAGTTTCATCAAAATCAATATCTTCCCTTTGGTTGTAACTTTGTGCAACCACTCTTGCCTTGTTCTTCACAACTTGTCCCGATTCACCAAGCTTGTTTTTAACAACCATTTCGTGCCAATTATAGATTGATCGAGAGGTCATGGAATGATTGAAACTTGAACGAGAGAATAAATATGTACGAAAATAAAAACAAATAATCAAAGAATTAGAAGGTGAGATTCTTCTCGTTGTTCAATTCTATCCGCTGCAGTAAGGGTTAAAGCGGTTCGTGTTCTACTGGGAGGGAGGCGACGGAAGCATTGGCTACGCAGTATATCTGTAGTCAAGACTTAGAAGAAAGGTTGGTTGTAGTTTGAAATAAGAAGTAGATATAATCAATAGGGAGAGTCTAGGTCGCTAATCTACTTTCACGACTAGTCTCGATCTAGGAGTGATATCCTTTTAAACTAATGAAACATTCATCTAAGTTGTTAATCCTAAGTACGAAGAGTAAGATGTCCAACTTAACTTGTCTACACTGCGCCAAGCCAAACTCTAATTTTACCCGAAGCCAAAGCCAATCCCTAATCATTAAACTATGCCAAACCATACCCCTAAACTTAATCTAAACCATGGTTCACAGTCGCGGTCTCGGCCGTCAACTCGGCGGGCACTGAGACGGATCGGTCTCGGCGACTCGGATCGATATCGGGCGATACGCGTAAAACGCTACATAGAAAGCTAAAAAAATTCTGAAAAAATCACGATAAATCTTTAAAAAATGTAGACATCCACATTCATATATCATATGTTCAAAATATATCACCTAGCACACTAAACATAAACCGAAAGTATAAATACACGCGACATCGGTATAAACATATTAAATACATGCACAATATAGTAAATTACACAAACTACATTCATAAATATATGCTAATGTAGTTATTTTTACATTGAATTGTGATGACACAAAATCATCATCATAATGCCGAGTCGACCGAGTGAAGTCCGATTCTCGGCCGAGTCGGCCTCCTCTGAGTTGAGTCGATTGACTCGTGACTCAGACTCGTCCCAGAGTGGGCTGAGACGGATACGACTCGGCTGACTCGTCTCCGACTCGGCCGAGTCTTTGAACTATGATCTAAACCAAACCCTACTTTAATCCAAAGCCAAGTCCTAATTATCTAAATCATTAAGTTGGACTATCATCATTAAACTTCAAAGGATTAATCTAACCCGAGATTGCAAATCCATTAGACTAATCAACTAACTCTAGATCTAACCCTAGTCGATCTAGTGATTAGCTACCCTAGAATTATTCTAGCCTAGCATCCTTTTTGTTTTATCCATCTTTTTATTTTTAAGATCTTTAAAGAAAAGAAAAAGAAGGAAGAAAGATTAAAGACAACTCCAAAAAATCAAACCAAGAACAAAGAAATAAAAAGGTAGACTTGAAATTAAAAGAACAAGAATAAGAACATAAAAAAGAAAAGATAACCTTTATTGATGTAATCTTGGGTACAAGCTCCTTCTCCTTCCTCCTTGTAATAGCCAAGCCAAAGCAACAACAATTACAAAGAAGAGAACTCAAAAGAGGCTAAACTAATCTAACAAAAAATCCTAAATCCTTAACCCTAGCCTTATTCTTCTTCTCTCTGGATGAGGTGCTCTGTATGTACTGCAGGGGGTCCTTTTTATAGAAGATTTGGGCCGAAATCTTTAAAATAAAGGAGACCTCCTTCACGCTTCCTGTATCTCTATCAACAAGCCACAGAAACGCGGCTTTTGCCGCTTTTTCGCGGCAATCGCGTGGCCAACTGCCACGCGCTTGAGCGCGTGGCCTCCTCTCGTCCGTTCATCTGGAAACCTCCTCTTGGATTTTGCATCCTGACCCTCAATCTTGAGAATTCAGAATAACTTGGGAAGCAAGTTATCAAAAATCCGAATTTGAAAAGGATTTGGTCTCTTTATCATTATCTTCAAGCCTTTCTCCCCTTAGATTTGAATAGCAATTAGGAGTCGTACTTTATCCTTCCTCCTCCCTAGATTTGAATAGCAAGGAGTCCTACTTTATCCTCCCTCCTCCTAGATTTTAAATTAATAATTTAAAATTCAAGTTTAGATTAGGTTAGATAAGATAGAAGCTTCTAAATTACTAAAATAAATCATGCAGTGGGCTTGTGGGCTTTTTAGGTTTTTGGGCTTCAATTGGGTTTCATTTATTTATTCTTTAATTACTCAAGGCCTGCACAACACTAAAGAATAAAGCGTTACGTAGCAGTGCTTTATAAAAGAATAAGTAGAGAAATATGATGATAAATATGTACTATTGGCTGCCTATCACGCCCCCACACTTATCTTTTTGCTCGTCTCGAGTAAAAATAAAAAGAAAAAGGAAAAGAAAATAAAAACTAACTTATCCTAACTCACTTTCGTAAGAATCATGGTTGCACTTAGCACGCGCAACAAGCCGTTAAACCTCTAGGTTACCTCTAGAGGACGAATGTTGTCTCCTGAGGGTTTTCAGTGGATTACACCCACAAAATCCATAAAAAAAAAAGAAAATGTTAGTGATTAAAATTTTTTTATTTTGAAAAAGGAGAGAAATATTTGAAATATGTTTGAAGAAACTAAGCAATCTATAAGTTTTGGGATTATCATTTTTATTTATTCTTGAACTTAGTCTCTATACAAAATTCGTTATCAATTTAAGGTAAGAATTAAAATTGAATTTTTCTATAGTCTCTTTTGTTATCCTAAGTCATTTGCATCTTTGTGAACGTGAATCTTTACTAGGGATTCTTTAACTTGGACTTCCATGCCTCTTATATATATTAATATGTATAACTCATCTAATATTCTTTTGTATAAGTGTCAAGGCTTCTTGAGGTCCTCATACCTAACTAATTGACTATTAGATGTGTTAGTACATATATAGATAATATTTCTTTTTTTTTTAGGCTTTCTAATTCACCCATGTAGCGAGCCTAAGGTCGGTGGCTCTCAAACCGGTCGGTTTTAGGGCACCGGGTGAGAAAACACCCTAGAACTTAAGGACTCGAGTGAACTAGGCCACAAAACTAAGGATTTTATTTATAAAATCATCTTTAGGCGTGAATGCTTATGCTTTTTGAGGCACATGTATCCAGCTTAATTAGTGAATTTTTTTATTTATATTATTATATATATTTTTTATAAGGCACAAGAGTCTTTGTCTTAGAATCCTAGATGTGTAAGTGTATTAGGTATGCACATTTCATTAAGGTAAAAATCAAGACTAATTACTTATTCAATTTTTCCTCCTATACCTAAAAATCCAACAATTTATTTTATTTTGACCAAGTTTTTAGAAATCCTAATCATGATTTTCCTAATTCTTAAGATTAACTTGGATTTCTTTCAAAAGATAAGTCAAAATATTGTTTTCTTTTTCAATATATATATATATATTATTTTTGTTAAGTTAATATTAACCTAAAGTTAGTAAGTTAATCATTATATTAGTCTGGTTAGTAAATATTTTTTATTTTTTTATTTTTTTAGAATAAAAAGAAAATTTTTGTTAAGTTAATAACCTAAGGTTAATGAGTTATGTTAACAGCTACCTACAGTTAGTCAATAATCTATGTTAAAATAAATTTTTTTATTCTTTTATTATTATTATTTTTATTTTTATAGAAGTTAAGCGTTAGTGCCTCTCTCACACTTATCTTATGCATTGTCCTCAATGTATGTATGAAATGCATGCATGAAATAAAATGCGAAAGGAATATGGTTCTAAAAATTTACCGATATGTGTTAAAGAGACTCATGGCTGTGTCTGCATCCGGTAATGGCTCCAAGAATGGTTTCAATTTTTGACCATTTAACTTAAATTCATTACCACTCTTTGGGTCACTAATCTCTACAATTCCATGTGGAAATATAGTTCTAACGACGAATGGTCCTGTCCATCTTGACTTCAATTTTCTGGGGAAAAGATGAAGTCTTGAATCCAAGAAGCGCTTTACCATGTCGGAGAAAAGGCTTAACATGCAACGTTGGAATGTTGCAGGGGCATTGGATAGGCCAAAAGGCATTCAGCGATAAGCAAACGTCCCAAATGGACATGTCTTGGTCCTCCAGGGCTATTGGGATTTGGTTATACCCTGAGTAACCGTCCAAGAAACAGTAATACTCATGGCCCGCTAATCGTTCCAGCATTTGGTCAATAAATGGGAAGGGAAATGGTCTTTTCTAATAGCGGCGTTCAACTTGCGATAGTCTATGCATACTCGAACCTTGGTAGGTAGTCGTGTTTGCACTAACTCTTGCTTGTCGTTTTCCACCATAGTAAAATCACTTTTTAGGGACTACGTGCACTGGGCTGACTCATTGACTATCGAAACTGGGATAAATGATCCCATTATCTAGCAGTTTCACTATTTCGGCTTGTACAGCCTCTTGCATGAACGGGTTTAGCCTACATTGTGGGTCCCTATTAGGTTTAACCCCTTCAGTTAGATGGATTCTATGCTGGACTATTTTAGGGCTTAGTCCTTTGATATCAGCCATAGTCCAACCAATGACTTTCCTATGTCTCCGAAGGGTTGCCAATAGGTCTTCCTCTTGCCTATTAGTCAAGTTGGATGCAACTATGACTGGTAGCGTCTCTTGTTCACATAGGTAGGCGTACTTGTGATGCTTAGGCAAGGTCTTTAACTCCAAGGAAGGAGGTGGCTCGATGGGTGGATATGTTAAACTTAGATTCTCCATCTCTATAGAACTTGGACTTGCTGCCCACTCAATCTCGTCAAGGTTGAGATCACTAGATTCTAACTCTTTATCACCCTTTGATTCTAGTGTGATCTCCTCTTTGTGCTCACTAGTCATATCCTCAATGAGGTTGACCTCAAAAGGTTCGTCAATGATGTCATAGGGTTGTCTACCTAGGTTGAAGACATTGACTTCCTTGGTCAAGTCTCCAAATGTCAATCTCATGGATCTGTTCCTGCAATTGATAATTGCATTTGCAGTCGCAAGAAATGGTCGACCTAAGTGACTGGAGTTTGAGACCTAGGGTTTGACACGGGTTGTGTCTCTAGCACAATGAAATCTACTGGGTAGATACTCTCCAACCCTAATTAGGACATCGTTGATTTCTTCTTTTGGAATCTTAATTGATCTATCGGCTAGCCGAATTGTAACTTGGCTCGGGCTCAGTTTGCCTAGCCCAAGTTGTTGATAAACAGAGAAGGGGAGCGAATTAATGCTCGCACCTAAATCAAGAAGTGCTCGACTTATTCGGCTTCACCTATTGTGCACGCTAGGGTAGGGTAACTGGGATCCTTGTACTTGACTGGGATTTGGTTGGACAATAGCTCACTAATGCTAGTGGCTAAAAAATCTTTTTGGGCACGCTAGTCTTTCTCTTCTTGGTGCACATGTCTTTAGAAACTTTGCATAACTAGGGACTTGTTGTATTGCCCCAAGAAGTGGGATGTTTAGCTTTACTTCATTGAACATTTCTAAGATTTTCTCCATTTGTGCACTATTGTTACACTTAAGCCTATTTGGGTATAAGGCTATGCGTGTGTGCACCGATTCAGCTGGTTGATCTTTTTGGGGTTCATTCGAGCTAGGAGTGGAACTAGAAGGGGTTGATGGTTGAGTCGAGTCTTGTGGCATTATCACTTGATTATCAACTACTTTTTCCGACCTTAATGTGTGGACCAAGTTACATTGATTCGTGTTTTGAGCTTCATTAGCCTGCCTAGTGTTCATAGGGTTTGACAATGGTTGACTTGGTAGGGTTCCTTGTTGCCTTTCACTAATGGGGTTAGCTAGTTGACTCATTTGGTCTCTTAACCTACTCAAAGTTTGCATCACTATTTCTTGGGATTTCAAAAAAGAGCTATCTTTCTTCCCATAAATGCAAGTCTTAACTCCATTTGTTGGTTTTGAAAAGTGGGTGGACTTTGGTTTGAGAATTGTTGATGATATTGAGGTTGTGGGGCTTGGTTAGAGAATTTGGGCCTAAATTGATCCTTTTGTGGGCCCCAAGCAAAGTTAGGGTGGTTTCTCCAACCGGGATTGTAAGTGGGTGAATATGGATTATTGGCTGGCCTATCAAAGGCTGCATTCCAGTGTTCGGGACTCCTTGTTGAGTTAGAAATATTGAACACTCCTCCATTACAGGAGACATGGACTGATAGTAAGTACAACTTGCAGGGAATGCTGAGCTGACTTGGTTCACGACTTGCTCTCTAGTTCCTAGAGTCTCAAACTTGGTCTATAAAGACTTTTTCACATCATGCTTGTCAATTTAGCTTCATGAGCTATATGATCCTCTATGGAATAGGCACCTCATTTGGAAGCGAGTGAGTCATTTGACTTAACCTTTTCAGGATTTGGTTGCCATTGGATGGTCTTATCGGCCAAGTCCTCATATAAGGCCCATCCCTCCATTTCATTTTTACCTAAAAATCCCCCGTGGCACATGGATTCTAGAAGGGTCTTAGTAGAATAATGTAGACCATTATAGAGAGATTGGCAAAGTCGCCATTTCTCTATCCCATGATGAGGGCATTGAGCAAGTAGGTCCTTGAACCGTTTGAAGAGTTTCCAAAAAGGTTCATTTGGCAATTACCTAAACTGCAAGATGTTATTCCTAATTTGAGCAGTCTTATGAACAAGATAGAATTTCTTCAAGAATGCCTTGACGAAATTATCCCATGATGATATGGAGCCGGCTTCTAGACTATAGAGCCATTTCGTTGCTAAGTCTTTCAATGCGAATGGGACAAAGCGAAATTTAATAGCATCTACTCCTAAGTTAGCTATTTTCATCATAAGGCATACTTTCTCGAACTCGAACGATTTTTGTATGCATCCTCGGATTCAAATCCATGAAACTTTGGAAGAGTGCTTATGTATTGGGGTTTTAACTCAAATTGGTTGTCTCCAACATCATGAAGGCTAATACATGAAGGTAGAGAGGTTCTAATAGGATAGAACCTATCTTGTAACGTTGGTTGTTGAGCCATATCTTCGGTTTTGGGTGGTGAACTGTTTCTAGTTAGTCTAGATGTAACTGGGTCTCTTGACCAAGTTGACATGCAAAGTTAAGTTACTAAAGTTAACAAACAAGTTCACCCAAGTCAAACAAGTCAATCAAGTCCTAGTCTAAGCAATCAATCCTAGTCTAATTTAGCCTAGACGTAGACGACTCGTAACTTTAGGTTATCCTTGGGAGGTCTATTGTCGACCCTAACTACAAGTTAATCAGCCAGGTAGGTGGTAAGGTTGTGGGAGGTTATCCGTCAAAGACGTTCCTTAATTAAGTAACCACCAATCTTCGGCTTTCGGCCCTTAATCCCCTTCCTAGACACCGATTTGGCAAGAGTTAGCTTCGAACAACCTCCTCCCTCGGTCAACCTCCTAAATGAGTCCGAAGTCAACCTTGGGCCAACGTTTAGTCAAATTTTAGTTAAGATTAGGATGGTGCGTGCACGGAATGTGGTTTGTGGCCAAGAAAGGGTGATGAAATCCCCACCTTATGTTATTTATGGGTTATGCCCTTAAGATGTTTTAAATGTGTACGTATCAAACAAAAGAATCAAAGCACACTATATTGAACTAAGTCAAACAAGGGCGTTTCCTATTCTATATGCAATGCGTCACGTACTTTTGGTCTTCAGCAATCACCAACAATAAAATAAAAGAAGAGAAAATAGACAATGCCCCTAGATGCAACGTCTAAACTTTTTTTTATTAGGTTTCGATCACGTCAGCATGTAGTGTCAATAATTTTTAATTTTTTTAAATTAGAACCAGGGTTAAACTATCTCTATTAGGACTTAAAACTAGGTTAAATTAAAAACTTAGGTGTGCAGTAGATTAACCTTAGAAACTCCCTTTTAATGCCCCTGCAGAACAGAAACAACAAATTAGGGTTACATATTACCGTGCTGTTCCCTCCCCGGCAACAACGCCAAATTTTTGATTGAAACTTGAACAAGAGAATAAATATGTACAAAAATAAAAACAAATAATCAAGGAATTAGAAGATGAGATTGTTCTTAATGTTCAATTCTATCCGCTGCAACAAGGGCCAGAGCGGGTCGTGTTGCACTGGGAGGGAGACGATAGAAGCGTTGGCAGCATGGTATATCTGTATTCAAGACTTAGAAGAAAGATTGGTTGTAGTTTGAAATAAGAAAGTAGATCTAATCAAGAGGGAGAGTCTAGGTCGCTAATCTACCTTCACGACTAGTCTTGATCTAGGGGTTGTATCCTTTTAAACTAATGAAACATTCATCTAAGTTGTTAACCCTAAGTGAGAAGAGTAAGATGTCTAACTTAACTTGTCTACACTACGCCAAGCCATACCCTAATTTTACCCTATGCGAAAGCCAATCCCTAATCATTAAACTATGCCAAACCATACCCCTAAACTTAATCTAAAACCAAACCCTACTATAATCCAAAGCCAAGCCGTAATTATCTAAATCATTAAGTTGGACTATCATCACTAAACTTCAAAGGATTAATCTAATCCTAGATTGCAAATCCATTAGACTAATCAACTAACCCTTGATCTAACCCTAGTCGATCTAGTGATTAGCTACCCTAGAATTATTCTAGCCTAGCATCCTTTTTGTTTTATCCATCTTTTTATTTTTAAGATCTCTAAAGAAAAGAAAAAAACGAAGAAAGAAAGATTAAAGACAACACCAAAAACCAAACCAAGAACGAAGAAATAAAATGGTAGACTTGAAATTAAAAGAACAAGAATAAGAACATAAAATGAAAAGATAACATTTATTGATGCAATCCTTGGGGACAAGCTCCTTCTCCTTCCTCCTTACAATAGCTAAGCTAAAGCCAACAACAATTAGAAAGAAGAGAACTTAAAAGAGGCTAAACTAATCTAATAAAAAACCCTAAATCCTTAACCCTAGCCTTATTCTTCTTCTCTCTGGATTAGGTGCTCTATACGTACTACAGGGGTTCCTTTTTATAGAAGATTTGGGCCGAAGTCTTCAAAATAAAGCAGACCTCCTTCACGCTTCCTGTGTCTCTATCAACAAGCTGTGGAAACGCGCCAATTGCCACTCGCTTGAGCGCGTGGCCTCCTCTCGCCCGTTCATCTGGGCGCCTCCTGTTGGATTCTGCATCCTGACCCTCGATTTTGAGAATTCGCGATAACTTGGGAAGCAAGTTATCAAAAATCTGAATTTGAAAAGGATTTGGTCCCTTTATCTTTATCTTCAAGCCTTTCTCCCCTTAGATTTGAATAGCAATTACGAGTCCTACTTTATCCTTCCTCCTCCCCTAGATTTGAATAGCAATTAGGAGTCCTACTTTATACTTCCTCCTCCTCTCCTAGATTTTAAATTAATAATTTAAAATCCAAGTTTAGATTAGGTTATATAAGATAGAAGCTTCTAAATTACTAAAATAAATCATGCATGTGAGCTTGTGGGCTTCAATCGGGTTTCATTTATTTATTCTTTAATTACTCAAGGCCTGCACAATACTAAACAATGAAACGTTACGTAGCAGTGCTTTATAAAAGAAAAGTAGGAAAATATGATGATAAATATACATTTTTGACTACCTATCATGGAACAAGTTTCCTTACATCATTTCTCACAAATTGGTTCAACTCTTCTTGCATAGTAATAATATAAAATTCATCAACACATGCTTCTTTAATATTTTTAGGTTTAGTAGAAGATAAAAATGCAAAATGAGTGATAAAATTCAACTTGAATCGAGTTTGAACACCTTATGAAATATCTCCAATAACTAAATCATGAGGATGATTTTTTACCTCAATAAAAGCTTTCAGTAAATCAGAAGAGATTTCATTTTTTTGTTAGAAATGTTAGTATTAGCGTGAGATATATCAGTAGTAGCATTAATAGGAGATGTGTCAACAATATCATCATCAATACGTATATTATGGGAAGATTTAGGTAAAAATTCATCAAATGTAACATGTAGAGATTCCTAATAAATTTTTTTCTATTGAAAATCCTATATGCTTTACTCTTAATAGAATATCCAACAAAGATACCTTCATTGGATCTAACATCATACTTGTCCAAAGCATCTCTAGTATTCAAAAGAAAGCATTTGCAACCAAACACTTTAAATTAAGAAACTTTTGGAATTTTTTTGAAAAATAATTCATAGTAAGTTTTATTTAAAATAGGTCGAAGAAGAACACGATTTAAAATATAGCATGCAGTTGTAACCGGTTTAGCCCAAAAATATTTTGGCAAGGTACTATCAATGAGTATGATTCTAGCACACTCGTGCAATGTCTTATTCTTCTTAACAACACCGTTTTGAGGAGATGATCTGGGAAAGCGCAAAATTATGTGTAATACCAATTTGTCACAAAAATTTGTAAAAGATTCAGTATCAAATTCTCCTCCACGATCACTTCTAATAGTGACGATGGTTAGACTTTTGGGTTTGAAATCTCTTGCAAAAACTTGAAAATTCATCAAAAGCATTATTTTTATTCTTAAGAAATATAACTCATGTAAAACGAGAATAATCATCAACAATAACAAATACATATCTACTTTTATTCGAAGATGGAATTTGAGTAGGACCAAATTAATTCATATGCAATAATTTCAATGGTCTATGAGTAAAAACCAAAAATTTTGATTTAAAAGAAAATTTGACTTATTTACCGAGTTGACAAGCATCACATAAATGATCTTTCTTAAAAGTAATTTTTGAAAGGCTCTTAACCAAATCAAAATTTTGAGTTCTTTGAAATAATTTTCATGTTCAAATGACCAAATCTTTTGAGCCAAAAATCATTATTAAAGGCAATTAAACATAAATCATCTGAAGATTGCATGCAATTCATAGATAATTCATAAAATATTGTTCTTATGAATACCTCTAAATAAAACATCAACCATGTTAGAATCATAAATAAGACAAGCATCTTTTTCAAAAACAATTTTGTAGCCTTTATCACATAACTGACTAATGCTTAACAGGTTGTGTTTTAAATCACTTACCAAAAATACGTTTTCAATAAGGGGTTCATTAAGATTACCAACCATGCCGATATTAATTACTTTTCTTTGTCTCCGAAAGTTACTGTTCCTCCATTCTTGTTATGTATGGAAGACAACATCTGAATACGTCCTATCATGTGTTTGGAACAACCACTATCAAGTATCCATCTATCTTTTCGGGGTACCTGAAAGATGTAAACAATTTGTTTAGAACCCATTCTTAATTGGGTCTGAAAGAATTAGCCTTTAAGAACCCAAATCCATTTAGAATTTAGTTTCCATTAGTTAACATAAACATAATCTTTTGAATAACAAACATTATTCATATAAGGTGCAATATAGACATTCTTATCACGAGAATTCAAATCTTTTGGAATCCAAATATATTTATATTTAGGCTTTACCAAAATAAGTATTTTTAAAAGATTTGAAATTCTTTTCATATTTTTGAGCAAAATTTTTCTTTGTATAAGAATCATTTTTTTCTTTGGTAAAACCAATACCAATCTATTATTTGAAACTCTTTGATCAGATAAAATATTGTTCAAATTCTATTTTTCTTTATTAAATTTTGAATCATTTTTCAAAATTTCTTCATATTTGCGTTTGAAATATGAAATATCCTTTTCCAAATCCAATAATCAAGAATTCAAAGAAGTTGTTTCTGATTTAAGAGAAGAATTTTCCTCAATCATTTTTTCATTTTCTTTTTTCAAAAACTTATTTTTCATATTCTCCTTTATGTATTCAAGAAATAATTCATTGAAAGCATCCAATAATTCATCATAATTTAAAAATTCTTGCATCTCATCTTCTTGGGCCATGAAGCACATATTCGTTGTTTCGGTTGCTTCGTTTTCCGAAGATGATGAATCACTATCATTCCAAGTAGCCTGAAAAGCCTTTTTCTTCTTGATATTGTTAAATTTGTTAAAGTTGGCTTTGGGCTTTAGTAGGGGACAATTTTTCTTCATGTGTCCTGGTTTATTACACTAACACAAAGGACTATCATTAATATCTTTATTCTTCTTAAACTTACTTTTTCTCAAGATTTTTTTTGAATTTTTCTTAAGATAACGGCAATATCTTCTTCATCATCTGAGTCTTCCGTCTCCAATGATGTTTTGAAGGCAAGAACTTTCTTCTTGGGTTATAGTTCATCCTTCTTTCGATCTTGTAGTTGAACTTTATATGTCATCAAGTTTCCAACGAGGTTCTCTACTGTAAGCGTTGATAAATCGTTGTCTTCTATAGCGGTAGTCTTTTTTTCTCAATTGGATGTGAGTGCTCGAAGAATTTTTCTCACTATCTCTACTTGAGTGTACTCTTTCCAAGGGCTACAGTGAGTTTGTGATATCGGTGAATCGGGTAATCATTTCAGTGATAGTTTTGTTCCTTGAATAATTAAAACCTGTGCACAAGAACAGAAATTTTAGATTTCTTAACTTTGTTTGTGCCTTCATGTATTACTTATAATGTATGCCAAATTTGATGCGCTGATGTGGTTGTTGACACATTGTTGAATTCTTTCTTGTTCAATGCACAAAATAGAGTGTTCATCGCCTTTGCATCAAGGTTGCCATTCTTTTGTTCGTCCGTCCATTGGTCGTAGTTGGTACGTGATTTTTCATATGCCGCCTCGACAATATTTCATAGTTCGTAGTTGATGGATTGCAACTAAATCTTCATTTTGCACTTCTAGTAGTTGTAGTTGGAGTCATCGAACAATGGTGGCCTTTATGTGAAATGTCCTTCTTTGAACTGTGATGATAGAAAATCCATTGCCATTTTTTCATAACCATGAGGAAGGTATTGATTTTTGCAATGGGTAATTCCTAGAAAATTTATCCAAGCACCAAAATATATGGATTTAATCTATAAATTACAGAAATAAAACCAATATGTGGATTTAATCAATAAATTACATAAATCAAACCAAGACACATACATAGATTTACGTGAAAACTCAAAAAGGGAAAAACCACGGTGAGGGAGAAAGAATTCCACTATAATTTAGGAAAATTACAATGGGTGATCGTCCTATCTCATGAACAAGGGTTTCTCTTGTATGAATTGATCCTCCTACACGTTTGGAAGGGATCTACTATTTATACAAGTAATGTCTATTGGATAAAGTTACAGAGTTCAGCTCTGTTTAAATATTTAACCGCTTATCTCTGGGGCGGTTAAAGCCATATTTTGATTTGAATTGGTTGAGCGAGTGTTCATCTTTATCTGATAGTTTGTGTCTAGTTATAGATGTGGTTGATCTGTTCTCAAGCTGTAACTGTCGAGTTCGAATTGAGATTTTATTTAGAGATAAAGATACTCGTAACCAAATCTATATTTTCCTTCTAACTACCTGGACCGCTCGTAGTTTGAATTGAAAAGGATTGCCACTCAAAGGTTCTGGAAGCGGCCACGTGTTTCGCGTATGTTTGATGCTGAATGGACACGTGGCATGATCTTGAGATGGTCGAAAAACTGATCACTACAGATGCCCCTTCTAGTTCCCTCTTTGGAGGAGGTCGGGGACTTTCCCTCGAGAGTTATAAGTTCCTGGGAACTCTGAGAGATAGATAGGGAAGCATATTGATAGAGTGAAACTCTAGGTCTGGACTCGGGTCGATTGCTGTCGCCTTAGTTTTTGTTCTGTAATGACGTGCGTGGCTCTACAGCCTGGCAGAGCCTTATATACGTGTCCCATCTGCAGTCGCGTCGGTTAATTAATCACTACTTTTTGAGGAGTTGCGGCGTTCGAGGATGGTGCGGCGTATCCAGCACGACAGTTCAGATCTGAACCGTCGCGACACGTGTAGGCTGTTGACGAGTGGCTTTTCGTCTTTTTGAGGATTAAAATTCTGAATTGTTGACGCTTGGGCTTTTTTTTTCCTTCTATAAATAGGGCAGAACTCTTCAGGGAAGATCTGAGCTGCTTCTTGAAAGTTTCTTACTGCTAAAATTTCGCATTGTTCTACGGGCGGTGATGTCTCCTCCTTTGTCCGATCGAGGAAGGAGAGGGAGAGGATGGAGATGGTTGCTGCGCTCTTGGTGTTCAGGAATTCGTTTGTCGAGGAGCTTCGGTATTCGCGATGTGTCTGTTTAGAAATATTAGCTGATTGGTCAAAATTATTAGTCGATTAGTCTAGTGACAGTTGAACATGTTAGTTAACTAGTCAATTTATTAGTTGACTATACTCAATGTTTTAAATATAAGATATTAGCGATATATCGGTCGGCAAAATTATATACCGAATAGGTAATATATCACGATATAGTACTAAATACCAGACGTGATACTGGATGAAAAATATAAATGTGATTGCCGACATAAATCATATGAAACTACTTAAAGCAAATTTAGAGTCATAGACTCATAGGGGATACTTAGTCATAGACTCATAGAGGATACTTACTTTTTGTAAAGCTCCTCCAATACGTTTGTTGAAGCTTTTCAAATGCGTCACATGGCTATATATCAGATATATTCATCTCGGATATCGGCCAATATATCGGCCACGAGGCGATATATCGGCCTCATATCGGTCCCAAATGATATCCGGTAAAATTTTGTACTTATCGTATCGTTTTGGATAAAATACCGATGTCTCGGCCTATATACCGGTATGGCGGTCGAGCTTTAAAACTTTGACTATACTAGGTTGACAAAGAATAAACAAGTTTCTGTTTGATCTTAGTAGTCGACTAGTATAATGCATTAACTAACTAATCAAGTTTGACAGAGAACAAATAGGTCACTGTTAGATCTCAGTAGTCGACTAAGGAAATGAGTTAGTCAACTAATCAAGTAACAAAAGTTTGAAATAGGTTCTGTATGAACTTAGTAGTCGACTACCCTAGAAATTAGTCGACTAGTTAAGTCTATTAACTAACTTGTGCATGTTTTGTGGAAAAATTGTCAAAACTTGATTTTCTGAAATAGGGTTTTGATCAAACACAAATGGGGTGTTAGGAATTTAGGATAAGCTTCTAGGTCGTCTAAAAGTATGTGTTTATGTGTGTATCAAGGCTTGTACAAGACATGTAAGAAAAATTTACATATATTACAAAAATATGTCTTCAATCTTTTTGCAATATTAAATTCCTTATGTAGAGGCCTTTGATTTCTCATGCAATCAAACTTGATTTAAGTCTTGAATACTGCATAGAAATGATAATACACATATTGTCTTTTTTATACAAATGCTATTTATAGTGTGAATGCTTGCAGAAATACAGTGAAGCTCTGGATTGATTACTAATTCTGGCTACTGATCCTGTTGTTGCAGGTGTTAGATGCATGTAATGCTTTCTTTTGTATGTCATGGCAGGCGAAACTGAAGATTGCATTACCTTGCAGGTTCCTTCCTACTCGCTTTCCGTTTTTGACTTTTTTTATTGTAAGCATGATTCACAGCTCATTAAGTAGTCATGTTATATAGTTCAGTAAGTAGTTCGAATGTATCGGAAGCGTGCTTCATGATATAAGGCTCAAATGAGAGTTTTTGAGTTGTTTAGTTTCTGTATGAGGGCATTCATAATCTGAGTCGAAGGAATGAAAATCGACTTATTGAGAAGGCAATAAATCTAGATGTTTAACTTCTGGGCCATCAAATTATGGTCTCAGGGAAGTTCTTAAATAAATAATCATCAACTGCTTGACCCTTGACAATTTGTAATAATCTATGAATAATTTCCTCAATATACGATCCACCAGGGAACTATTTTCTCAAATAATTTGACTAGTCTATACTATGCATGTCCTTTGAGAGGGAACTTTTGCTGATAGTCTGTCTGTCCATTTAAATAGTTCAGATCTACAACTTATATGATTCATATCTATCTAGATCTGTTGATCAGTTAGTAAATGAGGATCTGAATAATGTCTGTGACTGCATCTGTATTGGCAGGCTGAATGTTTGCCCACTGGTTCCATATCATTTGGACGTTTTGAACTCGAGACCTTGTCCTGGGAGAGAAGATCAACTTTCTCCCATAACAGATACCTTGAGGAGGTTGTAAAGTGCGCCACACCTGGTTCAGTTACTCAAAAGAGAGCGATCCTCGAGGCCCATTTCAAGAAGAAGCCTCTTCTTCCACAGGCTTCATTAGAGAATCAAAGTACAGCTGAATGCCAAGCTATTGGAAATGACCTTGATCACCGTGCAAGCTGCTCCGATGAATTTGAAGATCATGATTTTGGACGACAACCTGAATTTGCTTGGTATGATGAAACGCTGACGGGCTCAGATGGACATGATGTAGTAGAGTGTGAACAGCCAGGAACTTGGTCATCTGAATATCCAATAGAATCCGCACCTTGTAACGATAAGAGAGTTGTAGGCTCTACTTATGAACAATCAGAACATGATGAAATACTTGAACATCAACCAGAGAATGATTCTACGACATCAAATAAGGATGACCTGTGTGTGGTTTCTGAACAGGAGCCTGATAATAAGGCTGTGATTATTGAGGAATTACTCGAAAACATGGAAACTGTTATTGTGGAGGAACTACCTGAAAAGAAGGAAGCTATAATTGTTGAGGCATTAAAGAGTGATGTCTCACCTAAGAGCCCTGCATTTGAGAAAAAGAGCATGCCTTCCTTGAAGAAGAAAACTCAAAAAGTTCCAGTCAACGTAAGAGATTGTTAAATGTCATTTCTGGCTTTCATCTTACTTCAACTTTTTTCATTTACCTCTGTTTCATCTTCCAATTTGTCTGCAGCGCACATATCCACTCGTCATACATTCTTTTTCTATTTGAGCATATCTGCTCGTCATGATGTAGACCATGTATCTAAGTACTTATCCATTCTCTTAACAAGTTATTGGTTACCAGACCAAATAGATCCAATTAACTCCACCTGAGTATCCAATTACTTTTTATGTTTTGGACTATCACTGCTGGTTCAAAACCTAGGCAAAGGACGAGGACTGTCCTAGGAGCATTGTTGGATATTTTTTAAATTAATCTGTCCAAACCGATTTGGAAGTTCACTCTTAGTTGGTAATTTAGAGCCACTGAAAAAGTTATGCTGCTTGCATGCAAACATTTTTCTGACTTCTGTGCATCAAGACCCAACCCACGGCCACCTTACATGCTCCCAGTACCCTTACAATAGCACATCTAACTTTCACCATCTCACATGCTGAAACCCAATTTAGTGACCAGCCTCTGTGAAACTACCAACATCCATTGACATATTCTTCCTCCACCCTTATCCTCTGTGTAAAAAGTTATGCTTAAATTTCTGGGAGAAACCAACTAGAGAACTGTTGTTGCAGTTTTACCTTTGCATCACTGCTATTCCAGCTATGCCAACCTCGTGGAGTTCATGTCTCCTTGCAATTTGTTATCTACCTCTGTTCATA
Source organism: Agave tequilana (assembly GCA_038442645.1). NCBI lineage: Eukaryota > Viridiplantae > Streptophyta > Magnoliopsida > Asparagales > Asparagaceae > Agave > Agave tequilana. The sequence continues at coordinate 95,747 of JAVJIF010012653.1, forward strand.
TGTCCACCATTCGCATGCTCATCCAACTCATGCAGCTCCAGTGGAACTTCTACCAGCCAATTTCGGTCTTGCCACCACCTTTATTTGCGCACTAAAAAGTAAGCTGAATATTTATGCTGAATGTACTGGAGAACGGAGGTTAGAAACATGTTATTACCTATTCATTCTTCAACAAATGCTTTTCATCTTCGTCCAACTTTACAAACAATCCTCATTTATCATTCTAGACTAAATTCACATAATCACCAGTGTCAGTTTCACCAATTCACATGTTGACACCCAATTTACTCGCCACCTCCTGTTACACCTTTATCATCCCTGGGTGTGATCTCATAACAATGCTTCTATTATTGCTAGAACAATGTGCTTGAACAAGAGTCGGGGCAGCACCACCCTCACAGAATCAAAAACATAAAAGCTTTTCATGAATATGTGGAGCAACCAGAAATAGAAAATTGTTGCTGGATCTCCAGTCTTTAGTCTCTTCACCACATTCATTATTCCATCTCCACCCGATTTCATGGGTTGTCTTCTTCTATCTTCCCGCACCAACAATGCTTTATCCACGTCTTCATCTGTCCACCATGACACATGCTAACACTCACTAGAGAGACATGTTAACATCTGCAGTGCTGCCTTGGTGCCGTCATCACCCTTGTCTGAATAAAACAATTGTGCTTCAACAGGACTAGAAACAACTAACTGTACGAAGTCTGAGGGGCCTGGTTTATTATTTGTTTTCTGCAGTTGATATTAACTAATTATCCATCTTCTCCATTTTCTGAAAGCTCAGCCCATTAGGCCTGCGATTTAACCTGATTTATTAGCACATAATAATAACACTTGAAATTTTGGTGGTATATATGGGGAGATTCCATTTCTATTTATTACTTTATAAACGAAAAGACCTTTAACAGCCTGAATGGAGAAAAGATTCATGTAGCCATTTTTTTTTTTGGGTTGTTGTCGCTGTTGTTGTTGTTGTTATTCTCGCCGCCGCCGCCGCCGCCGCCGTACTGAAGATTTCTATCTTCATTTATTTCTAGGTGAAAGAAGAAACGAGAACTGCAAAAGCAAAGCAGATGGACCAGTTGCCTGGTCAGCAGAATCCCAAAAAGTCATCAGCTGAAAGAAGTTATGTGTCTTCTGACAGGATGCTTTCCAGATCTATGGAAAAGTGGAAAGAAAAAGCACTCTGAGAGCAAAATCGGTAAAACAATTGCCATCAAGTGCTCCAATGACTACGCCATCGAGGGTTCCAATGGCTTCTTCCGATTCCAAAAGTCTAAAATTAGAGGTAGATCTAGATTTTATCCATATGAGAAATAACTTTTCTTATCGATTACCTTTCTTCTCAAACTTACAAACTATAAATGTTGGGATATCTGGAAGATTTCAAAATTTTATGTAATGATACTTTATGATGTTATGCTTTATGTTGTTCCATGATCTATATACTCTCTGTATTTGGTCACCCTGTGGGGACCTCTGTGTTTGCGTGTCTTTCCACGGTCATTCTAAAAGATCGGGTAATATCACCAGCAAGCCAGCCTTTTGGTTTGCTTTAACTTAGCTTGATGATTTTCCAATTGGCTCGCAAAATAATGAGTTGCTTAGTGCTTGGGTTTTTTAAGGGGCTATTTGGATTCAAGGAAGTGGGCGGAAGTGGGAAGTGGGTTTTTGTTTTCCTTTTAGAAAATGAGAATTTGTGTATCTTTTCCGGTGTTTGGTTGGTAGTTGAGAAGTGGAAGTGGAAAATATATTGTGTTTTTGGGTGTTTGGTTAGTGAAGGACTTGGGGCACCATCCCAAAAGATTAGCCTTCTAGGTGGAGTTGCCTAAATTCTTATATACCCAAGATCATCCCCACGTCTAGCCGATATGGGATTATTTGTTCGACCCAAATCCCAACAATCCCCCCTCGAACAAAGAGTCTCCCTGCAAGCTAACTATCTTCACACTGGAAGATCAAATATTCCATCGAGATCCAACTCTTCACTGCGTAAGGTGGCGGCACGCCTTATGTGAAGCACCAACTGCAGTTGGTCACTCCTCTACATCGCGTGGGGAGCTGCACCGCGTGGGGAGCTGCACGCCCATTGCAAAGGAGCACCACTACTAAATTTCTCGAGAGCCTAACATTAGCTTCACAGGGGCCTATTGCGCCTTTTTGCGCCAGTGGGGTGGACAGACCCATTGCGCCTTTACGCTATTGGGGGATCTACATCGTCAAACATTACCCACACATACGACTAAGTTCGAGGCATGGCTCTAATACCACTCCTTTGCGCCATTAGGGGATCTACATCGTCAAACATCACCCACACATACGACTAAGTTCGGGGCATGGCTCTGATACCACTTGAAGGACTTGGGGCACTATCCCAAATGACTAGCCTTCTAGGTGGAGTTGCCCAAATCCTTATATACCCAAGACCATCCTCATGTCTAGCCAATGTGGGACTATTTGTTCGACCCAAATCCCAACAGTTAGTAATGTGGAAGTGGAAGTGGACAGGTTGACCAGAAAGTTGACCGTAAAATAATATTAAAATAAAAATTAATTATGAAAAAAATGGATTGTAATTAGAATGTAAGTAAGATTTACATGACCACAAAATTAATTGTTTTGAGCTACAACTTGTTACAAATGGATTTACATGACCACAAAATTAACTGTAGTACCCTAGAAGTGATGAAATGATTGTGTAAAAGGGAAAAGAAAGAAGGAAAAGGGTTTTTTTTCATTTTCTTGTTCCGGTGTTTGGATGGACAATGTAAGTGGGAAATGACACTTCCCACTTCCTTACTTCCGCCCACTTCCTTGAAACCAAACAGCCCCTAAAGAAAAAAAAAAGTTATATTTGTTAGTGTTATTTTCTCTTGATTTTCCCCCTCTCATCCTGTTTCGGTTGGGATTTTATTCTTACTTTTTATTGACGATTTACAGGGTTCTGTAAATATGAAAGCTAAAGTTAGACAAGGAAATAGAAGGTACCTCATTTTTCTCTACAAACTAGAAACATGCTTTACATATTTGTTGACTAGTCTTGTCTGGATAGTTAGTATATACATTTTCCTTTATGCAACTTATTTTGTATGATATGAACAGCGAGAATGACACAAGAGCAAAGAAGAGTAGCATTACTTCTAATTCAAATTCTCGAAGAAGTGAAGCGAATGTATGTCGATCTGTGAGCAGGTAATTGAACATCTTAAACAACTCCTTTTGTTTAACAGAAAAACTCTGAATTAATGACTGTTCATGTAGGCGTAAGCAAGTTGCTGATTCTGCTAAAGATGAAACGAAGCAAAGTGGTGCAATCTTTAACTTTAAAAGTGATGAAAGGGCTGAAAAACGAAAGGAGGCAAGGAACAAAATTGTTATGGTTTTAAGTTTTGACTCCAACATTACATATTAATATCAATTGTCTTATGCATAACCTTTTTTATTTGTTTCAGTATTACATGAAGTTGGAGGAGAAGCTTTATGCCAAGGAGGTTGAGATGAATGAGATTCAAGCTAGAACACAGGTAATGGTTATAGCATTGCTGTGCATGTCAATTTTCTTATTATTTCACCAGATTTTTTTTCTCTTGGCCAGTTTTGATCAAGGTTCTAAATATCAGATATCGGGATCGTATCGGATGGGGTTTTTCATATCGGATATCGGATATCGGGGGAGATATCTGGGATACGCGTGCATATTGAGTGTTCATATCGGACACTATATATAATAAAATATTGATAACTAAAAGTTGATTTAGTGTCATACATATCATCTACCTAATAAAAATGATATAATATGCATGCAAAGACAGTAAAAATAATGTACATTTGCACGCAGTCGTGCAATAAAAAGTTATTTCATATCGGGTGATATATCAGGAAATATCGGCCTTTTTTTGTTGCAAACGATATGGCGAACGATTTTCCCAAATCGTGTCGGCAGCAGGCAAAAAAGGAGATATTGGACGATATATCGGCTGACGCGGCCGATATTTAAAACATGGGTTTTGATATATCGATAGTTAGCTTCTTTATGTTGATTTATCTGTTAGGATTTGATTTATAAATTTAATTATATGTGCTAGAATGTAAATAGGTGTAACTGTGTGTAGGTAAGCTTATTTTGGTATGCTCAATCTTCCAGTTGTTTGAGGATTTTTTTTTTGGCTTGAGAAGTGATATAGTTCTAAGCTTTGTTGGCATGGATACTTCTATTAAGGAGCCGTACCCGTGTTGGATAAATATCTGAATGCTGGGATGCCGTGATACTTGTGGGTACTTGTCGAATATTTCTTTTAGTGTACCCAAAAATTTATAATGTATCCTAGACGTATCAAAGATGAAACATTAGGAAATTGAAATTTCTATGCATGAATGGTAGTTTGGCAATTTCATTTTATTTTCTGATGCATTATTATTAATGTCCACCTTTTTATAATAAAATTATAATCGATCAGTTTTTATTATATATTTTGAAAATATATTATATCTGAGTCATCATTATTACTTTTAACTGTTATAATCTTGCAAAAGTCCTGTCTTATAGATAAAACATCAACTCACATACACATGTAATTTTATTATTTACGTGTCACGATATACCCATACCGAATACTACTTTTAAGATTAGCCATGGGCCTATTGAGAGTGAAGTACAAAAACCATTCACCAAGTCATGCTTCCAAGTTCCAACTCAAACAGCCATCCTGTTCCCCCTCCTCTTGAAATATGCAATTTTAGTGTTCTGTCCAATTAATCAATTATCTTACTCTCTTTTTTATTTGTGACGTTCTTGGCTATTCAGGAAGAGACAGACGCTACTTTAAAGCAGCTCCGGAGAAGCCTTAATTTCAAAGCAACCCCCATGCCCTCTTTTTACCATGGAGCAACCCCAAGAGCCTCTGAAGGGAAAAAGGTATCTTGTTGCATTCTGTTAACGAACACACTGTATTCTAGGATTTTTCTTATAATAACAACAACAAATATGCAGAAATCGTCACAATTCAACTCAATATGATGCATAACAAAGATACAAATGCTTAAATTTTGATTAGAAGCATTTGGAGGTTGAGCTTAATGTTTTTTCCTCTTAAGGTAAACAATAGTTATTTCCTGAATGGATGCCATGGTAATTGAACAGCATAAGTGACCTTTGTTTTATTTTCTTTTATATATTCCTTGTCCCCCCTTAGTAGTTTGTGATCTTATGCATTAATCTCACTTTTCAAGGACCACAACCTTTTGCATATAGTGAAGATCTATTGGTGGCCTAAAGTAGTTTGAGGATCATTTGGAGAGTAGCAATAAAGTCCTAATCTTTTTTTTTTTCCCTTTTGCGAAAGCAGATGATTTAAATTATGAGCACCATGTTTTACACCTGTGATAAACAATGCGCTGGATGATTGGATGAACAATTACCCAAATTAATCTTGAAACTACATATATCTCACAATGTCCTCGTGATATTGCAAGTCAATGGTGGCTGCTGCAGAATTCAACTTGTAGATTACTAATTAGTGATGCTTCTGTTTCTGTTGCTTCTCAGATGCATCTGAATTCTTCTGACATAATTTTGTTCTTTCTAGAAGCTGCAGCACCAACAAATCCTCAAAAGTTGCCAAGGAAAGTGTACAAGTACTGGGAGTCGAACCTCTCCTCGAGAAAAATCACCATCACTTTCCAATGCGCCAAATCGTGAAAGCCCATCCAGCGATGAACCTAATCAGGCATCCGGGTCTGCCAAGCCTAGCGAGAAAGGAAAGAAAGACGAGAGAAGCAAGCTTGGAGAAAACATTACCGCAAAAAAAAGGAGAGATTGTCAATAGGCCGAGGAGAAGCAGCGCGGGGAATGTGATGACAGGCAGTATAGTTAGTGGAAGTGTAGCAGTCCATGTAGCCTCTTAAGCTACGAGATCGTCGCTCTCATGTTTAATTTAATTCATTTGTTCATGGTAGCGAATAAAGAGAGGGCTGATAGAAAGATGACCGACATTACTAGTGGTTAGACATGTACGCTTTGGCCCTGGCATCAGTCCATCCTCAAGAACTATTGTTGTATGTGGGGTAACTGCACGCTAGTTCATTTGATAAAATTGGATTAAAAAGCAAATTACATGCATAAGGTCGGATGGAAATTATGTGAATCTAACAAAATCTGAACTTTCTTTGTTGGTTTTTCGCATGGCTTGATATATTCTCCATTTGTGATAACTCAACTTTCATGACAATTATTGTATCTTCTTCTAATGTTGCTTGTGGTTCTGATGCATGACTCCATGTGTTGTTTCTGGTGGTTTAGTGCTCGGGGTACCGTTGCTTTTAAAGTTATGCTTTTATGGGTTAACCTTTTAGTCATCTAAGAAATTGTTTCTCATTTTTGTAGAATAAACTGTTTCTCATTTTGAAGCGTGTGCTTGCGCTGCTAGTTTTTAACACACTGCTAGTTTTTGAACTATTTTGTCATGTTGGAGCCTGACACTGTTTTAATTGGACTTTTAACTTTATGTTTCTTACTATTTCTTACATAAACTATGTTGAAGCACCAGCTACGTTCTATATTCAGAAAAATAAAATAAAAAAATTTATAAAAAGTACATAAATTTGCATAATTTTTTTTGTAACTTTCTTATAAAAGTAAAATGCTATTATAATAAAAAAATAAGTAAAATCTTTAACAAATTTTGACAATATAAGTTAAAGCAAATGAGAATTAGATTTAATAACATAACTTCCAGTTTTACTTTGTTTCTCCTGCTATGAATATAAGTATGCTTATCAACAAACTAAACATATAAAAATATATGAATAAAAGTTAATATTTTTTGGAAACATGTTTCTATTTTCATTAGCCAAATCACTGAAATAAAGTGACACTAACAAGAGTTTCCATCTAGCTTATCCTCTGTTTATCCTCTTTCCCCACTCTGCTCTACTTTATCGTTCTTAATGGTACTGGATAATTTTCAATAATTAGACAGAAAATTTTTGTTGGAAAAAAAGTGTTAGGTCAAGATAAGTACATTTCTTAATGACTTAACGTTCAATCACTGTTTTCATCAAAATTTTGGTTGCCTCCAATAGCTCGTTAGCGTAGGATGGATTGAGAAAAATAATAACAAATTAAAAAACAATTATGATAATTACAATATGTTTCAAAATTCTAGTTACACTTTCATTAATGTGGAAGATTTGGACTCTTGCATCCCAGCATCTGAAAACAGTACAGATTTTAAACAAAAATTCATTTAAACTATATGAGTAAAAACACAATAATGTATGAGTAAAAGGACATCGGGCCTAACTTCTTCATGTTATTTTTATGAGAAGCTTTAGTAATGAAGTTGACAATGAGAGGTGCTCCAACGAGGCCTGGATTTGGGTCCAAAAAAAGGGAAAGAAACAAAAAGTAAAACATGAACATTCACAAATAATAGATGATATGTTTAAAGTATCATGAGTCTAAATTTGAAATATAAATTCTAAGGCCATGTGAATCTCTCTCATTTTCTTGATGACGTGGCATCTTACTTTTTAAATGTTAATTATTACTTAAGAATATTCATAAATAATGCTATTAAATTGGGGGTAAAGTCTAAATGAACCAAACTCAAAAGGTTTGATCTTTAACAATTAGTAATAAAAAAATAATCATCAAATGTTAATATTTTTTACATTTGAAAGATAATTATTAATCAGTAATAAAATTAGTTACTAATAATTAACAATTATTAAATGATTTTTTTTTTTTTTTTTTTTTTTTTTTTTTTTGGGGGGGGGGGGGGGGGGGGGGGGGGGGGGGTGGCTATCAGTTTCAATAGTTGTTTTTCGTAGCTAGAACAATTTTAAAGGGTGGAGCAATTTTTTCTATATAATGTCACAAAAAAATAGAACATCTTTGTGTCAGTTTTAGTTCTAATTTCAATCATAACTAACACTTAAAAAGTTCTAGTTCCAGTTAAAGTTCGAGTTGATTAACAAAAAAAAAAAAAAAATCCAGTTTCAATAATAGTTAATAGTTCCAATTATCTAACACTAAAAAATTGATCTATAGAATGTTCTAGTTCTAAAGAAAAGCTTGTCTATGTTGTTGTATCTATGTTGTCGAAATAAGAACTTCTATAAAGAGACAGACTTGTGTTATTCTGAAAGGATTCAACGAAGAATCCTTCCCACTTAAATCCAACCCTACTACATCCTAATGTAAGATCTATTTTGAAGTTGATCTATATATTTTCAAGTAACTAAAATGAAAAATCATGTTTTTTTTTAATACTTTTTGCCCCTCCATCAAGTATGTCAAAATAGACGGCTAAAAATAGTAGATTGCTTAAATCTAATTTTTAGACATATAAATTCTCCGACAATTTCATCATGATCTAAACAGTTAAAAATCCTCACACACCAGTTTTTTTGTTAGATTTCAACAGTTTAAATTCTTAAACTATAACTCATTATTTCGGTCAGTCCTTTGCTACTACTTATTGATGAGCAAAACTATTTAAAATACATGATTTTTATTTTTTTAATTAATGAAATAACGCATATCACTTTAACAAAGTGAATCTTGCATTTGATATTGTAGGGCTGTATTTGAGTGGAAAGAATTCGACCTCGAATCCTTCTAGAATGATACAAATCTATCTCCTTTATGAATCATGGTGGATCTCCATTTTGATGTATCATGTGTAGAGTCATATTAAACAAATATGGGAGTTCTTTCGCAAAATCTCCAGGGCAAAAATTTCAAACCGATGCCAAAAATTAATTTGTACGGGATTTATTTGCAAAATCCCCCTCTCTCGCTTTCTCACATTTCCCCTCATATAAAATCCTAAAACCCTAATTACAAAACCCTAACCCCTCAGTCCAATCGAACCCAAAAAAAGGAAAACCATGACGCTTCTCGACTCCATCGCCAAATCCGCCGCCGCGGCCGACGCCGGTAGCCTCTCGCCTCCGCACACCAACTTCCCCATCATCTCCAGCTCTGACCAAATCTTCCCCAATTTGCAGCTCGAACCCTAATCGGATCCCAATCCCTAATCAAACCGGCATCAGGATGGCGAGTCCCCGACCTCGACTCCGGCCTCAACGATCTCCTCAAGGACCTCTGCCTCAATCTCAAGACCAAGCTCAAGAGCCCCAAAAGCCTCATCAAAGGTGAGTTCATCTCTCTCATCAATTCATTCTTCAAGAAGAGCTCATTCAAGCTCCAGCTCCAAATCGTCGCGGATCCAAACCCGTTAGACTCTTCTAACCTCAACTTTACCCTCGCCGCCGTGGAGAAATTAGGGGTTTTGATTAGTAGAGAAGTTGCGGGCTTGATTGCTGAGGGCTGCGTTGTTTTTGAGATCTGGAATCTTTTGGAGATCATCATTGAGAAGAATCTTGTGGGTAATTTGAATTCTTATAATTTGGTGGAGAAATTGGCCGAGAAGAATCAAACTGAGTTGGTTTGTTTGTGTGCGAGGAAAATCTCGAACCTTCGGGCTTCTGAGATTTATGCAGTGCTCAAGTTCTTCTTATCGCCATTGAAGGATTCTTATGATGGGATGGTTAAGATCAGAAGAGAATGGGAAAAGGAGGCTTTTTTAACCATTGAGAAGGTGAAGGAGAAGGGGTTGCCTAAGAAAGCTTTGAACTTGGCGAGAGAAGCCTCGATTCTGCTCATGATGGCCCATGACGGGTTCTATTCGTCAGAGATTTGCTTGCATTATGTGTTTGGTTCGGAGAATTTTGACGGGCTTGTGCTATCTTTGGCAATTTCAAGGCTTGATGGGTTTGAAGTTATGGGTCTGATGAGATACTTCATGAAGTGGCTGGAGAAGTATGAGAGGTTTCCGCAAGCTAGGCCTTGCCCTTCGGCTAGGGCGGTATTGGGGTTGAGCAATTGTGAGAGCATACCGACCTTTGAGGCTGTTCTCAAGGGATTGAAGGTTGTTTTGGATGAGCATTTCTCTTACTTGGTTTTGAATACAGAGTTCCGTGATGAGTTGAGGAAGCTCGAGAGTGTTGTGGGATCACTGGTGGCAGAAGCGGACTTATGTTGTCCTGTGGAGGATATTGTGAAGCACTTGAAAGAAGTAAGAAAGCATGAAGGCCTGCAGGCTTGAGGTGTTTGTTATGTTGCGTTCTTTTTGAGACTTGCAATTTTGAGGTATATTGCAACTTCTACTTTAATCTCTGTAATGCAAACTGATAGTTGTTTTTTATGGAAATTCATGATTTATATCTGTTTTGAGGATAGAATATTGTGTCTTGTTGTGTAATCTTTGATTTAGTGAGATTATCAGCAATTTGATGGAAAAGTTCAGTGCTTGGTTATGTGTCGAAGTTTGAATATTTGATATCTTGTGTTTTGTGTCTTTTATTTTTATATCTGCAAATCACGTGAACATTTGACTGAAAAATTTAAAACTGGTGTTTTAGTGTGGAATCTTTTGACACTTGCATTATTTGTCAGCGCATGATTTTGCTTTGTATTTCAGCTTCACTGCACTTTTTTATGGTTGTTAAATATCTATATCTAATATCTGATCACCATTAGCTGAGCCGAAACTTATATGCACAGGGTTGTACCAAATGACCTAATTCAATGTTGTGTTCTCAATGCCAAAAACTGTTTTTGCTGAGAACAGAAGGATGAGTATTTGAACCTTTTCAACCTTTATTATTTTCTCTTTGAATTACAAATCTCATGTAAAGTTTGACATTTCAACATAGCCTAATATTTGTGCACTTCAAAGTTCTGGCCATTTTAATTGACATTTAGTCTCTACTCTAACAACTTGTGTGTAAAGTTTGGAGTTTTGTCATTTGAGGTTGCAAGCTCTGCTGCCATTGTATAGCAAGAGCATATGCTTCTCTCTTCTCTAGTTGTATTCCAATATTGTAGTGATGGCATGATTTAACCCCATTTTATTCTACAAACCAATATGGAGTTACAGGGAGATTGATAGGCTTTGTTCAGGTGATTTTGTGATTGGGAAACTACTGCTCATTGGTGGAGCCTAAACCAGAAGCAATATTAGTTGTCAGCCAGACCACATTTCGAACTCCAGTTTCGTGTGCTACATTTTGCAGTTACCAAGTTTCTTACATCTTTTTTTTGATGCATTTTGCTGTTACTGTTGTGAACTACCGCGGCCATATTATATAATTTTAGATCACACTGGCAACGTCGATCAGTTAATTCTATCTGATTTGTTAGTATGACATTGTTTTGACCCTAAAGGTGCTGATAAAATATAAAGACTTGTCATCTGTTGTTGTCGTTATACATGGACATGTACGTCCACTTCCCATATAGGCACCTCACTGATGCCATTAAGAATTTGGAGAGTACAGGAACAATAAAAGCACACCTTATACACCTATAGAAGAATGTTTCAGGCATCTGAACAAGCATTTCTTGGCACTATTTACTTTATTTAACATTGTACCCTGTCACAGGCTAGACCAATTGAGCATGCTCGTTCAAGCTAGATGGACAAGTCGACTAAGTTTTGATCTTGTATGTTACTCTCTTCCTAAGTTTGTTAGCTTCACTGCTTCCGTTCATTTTCCGTCCTTGAGAATATCTTTCTTCTGTAGCAAGTTCGAAACCCATCTTTGATATAAGTGGCATCAAATGCTGCCTTGAATTGGTCAATATCTTTTTTCCTTATAGTTGATAGCCAGGAGGATTTTTACCTGGCATATTTAATCAGCCTATCAAAGGAACCTTGACATTTCAATTGTATGAGGTGCTTATGTTGTCCTATAACTTTAGCAATGCGAGGGGACATAAATGTAAAACAATAAGACAATCATATGGTAAAGCAGACAACATTACTAATTCAACTTGGAAGCAAAGGTTGGACTCAAGATTTAATTGTAATCTGCAGAAATACAAGCCTTTTTCCTGTGGATAAGGCATCCAGTTCGCCCAACCAGCCATACATTCAGAAACATATACTTCTGTCCTTTTGGCTATAATTCAAACCTTTGCGCACATGCTTTGAGCATCAATCTTTTTCGGGTTGTTCTTGCCAAATAGAGACTTGATTCAAACTTTTTGCAGTTTCTATACATGTTATTAAGCTTACCCGTTCTTCTCTTCCTGGGTACTTGTCAATCACATATTTCCGAGCTACATTTTGTCAGTCATTCTGTCAATAGTTAAGGTCCTTCAAGTTTATTATCTAACTAGGTACAGCTGCATTCAACTGCAGACAAGTCCTGTACATCATGTTAAATGACTGGTGGAAGAACAGACGACGTTTCCTTTTTCTTTTAAAGCCACATAGATCAACTATCCACATCCTCCAATTACTTTGTTTTAAGGCTCCTCCATTGCAAAACTGTAATGCTCGAACCCACAAAGATAGTATCCAAATCTTTTAAGAGATCTATATTTCTTCCTCCTCTTCTATAATCTGCCCTAACAAAAAAATTGATAATGTTTAAACAACTACGGAATGCCAACTTCACAGAGCTACTTCATGGAATTTATAACTAGAAAAATAACGTGTTGATGTTCGAATATTTTGCTGCCTTGTATCTCTTTCTTTTACCCTCTATGCAAATCAGGATTACATTTAGATTGAAAATGTTTAAATTATATTTAGTGTGGCGTCTTTTGATCCTTGCATTATTTGTCAGTGTGTGATTTTGCTTCGTATTTGAGCTTCACTGCACTTGTTTATGGTTGTTCAATATCTGTATCAAATATCTGATCGCCAATAGTTGAGCTCAACTTATATGTATAGGATTGTAGCAAGTTGTGACCTAATTCAGTGTTGTGTTCTCAATACCATTATCTACGTTTATTGTGAACAGAAGGATGATTACTTGAACATTCACATAACCTAATATTAGCCATTAGTTAATTTCAACCTTTTATTTTGTTTTTTTTTGAATTACAATTCTTTCTCACGTGGACCTAATATTTGTGCACTTCACGCCATTGTAGTTTTACATTTAAGCCTCTACTCTAAAGCTCATCAACTCAAAGTTTAATCTGCCTTGATGTTTGAAAGGTAATCAACTCAAATT